>OCZR010000094.1:0-18936 GCA_900234385.1 Anemonia viridis
ACATCAATATAGTTTAAATCAGTGACATTTGGGTCAATTTTTCTATCTTTACTTTATTGTTGCCACAAATGCTTTAACTTGAAACAAAAAGGTAATGGAGACGACTCTGATATTTGCAATTATAGGTGTTATAAGTCCTATAACCGGATATAGAAATCGAGTCCACAGGGGCGTAGCTTCCTGTACGTACGCCATTACGCACGCGTGTACTGAAAAAAAGCAAAAAAATAAAGGGGAAAACATTTTGTCCAAACTAAAAAACTAAGAATTCCCCAAACACTTATATCAACACTCCTAGCTACGCCCCTGCCATTGGACCCTCATGATTAAACCTAGCTAGGACTGCTTGCTTGCGGCTCGTGTTATGTTCTGAGTCATACATTGGCCTGAACCACACATCCATAGACTTAGAACGTGTTATCAGAGGGGTTCAGTGGTGCCCACGCCTCACAAATCAATCCGCATACCAGTGATAAGGGTATTTGTTCAATAAATGACTAAGATGAAATGTGAGATGATCAAATATTGACCTGATCGATCGAAATTAATTTTTATATTCCGGCCTATCGATCTAATATTTTTGGAAAGATTCTCTATTTTCTAACTTTTTCTTTGTCAATAATTCCTTTGAAAATAATAATTGGTGTATGACCTGGGTACTTTACATAAGACGTTCAAAGATTTTACAATCAGTTTCAGATTTGATAAACAATTGCTGTTAAAATAGAAAACCGTTTTTTCAAAAGCTATATTAGTAATAGAAGTTGTTCGGTCGGTCGGTCGGTCGGTCGGTCAGTCCGTTGCTTGGTTATTCGCCGTCGATTAGTCAGTACAAAGCCAGTGCGCGAAGCCTGCTAAAGTTAGGAAGATGAAGATCAAAATCTAATCAAACTGATTACAATGGTTTTAGCGCGTATCACCAGAGTACTAAAGAAAAGAAAAGAAAAGAAAACCAAAGCTTCCAATTTCGTCATGTTTACTGGCGGTCACTAAAAGCACCCGACACATTTTTCCTTGCGGTTTGTGTTTGTAATAAGCTTTTCTTTTAAGTTGAGTTTCTTAGGTATTTCAGCTTGTCTGAAAAGGCCCGGTGATTGCAAAAGAAATGAATAGAAAAGCCGACAGTATTTGTGACTACTTTCTAATACGACAAGGATTCTTTACTCCAGCTGGTTCAGTGTCATACCCCGTGGCTATTTCCCTTATCTACTTGTGCAACTCCTGCATTTGGTACCAGCCTTACAAAAAGTGTCTTAAAAATAGATCCATCTAGAAGGCAGCTCCTTAGAGCAAGACAACGTTATTATGTATATACATCCTGGCCAGTTTACCGCCTCAACTCAAACACCTGCCTTGAAATCCAGTTTGAAGAGGCTCTCTTTGATTGCTCTTTTTGCAGCCAGCGCGTCAGCCCGCCTTTGTTGCATCTAACTGACTGGCTCCCCATACAAAACAAGAGGATCGTGTTGTCGAATATGATATATGTGTATATAAATTATATATTCCAGGTTTCCAAACTTTTGAGCTGTCTTGAAATTAATATTGTATGAACTTATCTAAATTATGTTGTAATGGATGTTTAGACATTTATTAGTTAGTAGAATACAGCGAGTAATTAATATGATTACGGTTTTACGAAGTTACTAAGTTAATAGGGTCCATATAATGCAACTTACTTTCGCGCTATTTACTGCTAATTCGTCAACAAAACAATGTTACACGAACACACATAACACACAAGTGTTATTAACCGAGTGCGAGGTCCCTAGAGTAAGTTATGGACCGAATTTTTTCCATGGTCTTATGGCCCTTGGAAGGGCGTAGCGCGAGGGCCATAAAAAGTGAAAAAAAAACAAGGATTGATAACGTACAATACGTACCGAGCAAACGAGGTTAATAAGATATTTATTATATGGCAAGGTTAACCAAGTAATTTTGATTTTTGGTCCGTACTGTAAGTTACACATCGACCAATCATAGAGCGTGAAATTACCTTGCCGTATAATTAATATGTGCAAAGTTTTAGATTGAAAAGATATATCTGGCCCAAAAAAACAGAAGCAAGCCAATAAATTTAATAATTATAACAGGCGATACAGTCGTATTATACGAACACGAGTTTTCCTTAATTCATAAAATATCATTAGAGTAATCCGTAATAAATATTATTATATACGGTACTATATATAGAAACTATGTATTCATATATGTATATATGATGAATAGATGAGGTCTTCATTATCTTTTCCAAACTGCTAGTCTAGGATTTCACGCTCTTTGCGGGGGAGAACATTTGTCTTAAGTTGAAAAAGCCGCAGTTTAATTGTGCCGTTAAATCTCTCAAAAGATTCCCATTACAAAACACGTGTGCTTAAATCACTCACCTATTATCACATGCTATACAAGTGGAGGAGGCTAGATCTTTCTATTTTTAACTTTTTTTAAAGGAGTTTGGTTTCGATAAAACTTTGAAGGGTCGCTTTCGTACCGTAACACGAATCTTTATTCGTCAGACTAAACAAGACTCCAGATAGACTCTCTAGCATCAACATAATCAACTGGGATTAGAATATGATTTTGTTCACTAAATATACATTAGATTTCCTAGAAAGAGTCAGATGTAATGAATATTAAAACCTGCTTTTAGAAATGTTGATAGTTCATTGTTTTTATGATTGTGTTTTTTGGGGAGAGTTGTTTTTGTATTTCATTGATTGTTTTTTTATATGTGTGGGTTTTTTCAGTGTTTGCTTAGTTTCTTATTTGTTATGTTATTTGCTTGTTTTGTTTTCATCTCAAAATTCAAAGGAATATTCTGATATTACTTGATTTTGATGTCATTTTTGTTGCAGAATTCCAGCTCTTTTTGAAGATAATAAGAGTAAAAACTGAAAAAGAGTGAGCAAAAAAAACAACTGAAACAGCAGCAAACTGGTCAGTACCAGAACAACTTCCTTTTATTAGCAAAAATAAAGTTACCTGGACCCGTTAGACTCATCAGTGAAAGAGAAAGTTACCTTTCGTGGTCGTCAGAAACCAGACACTCGGACAAAGACCCTGAGATAGGAGCCGAAGCTCGTCGAGTGTTCACTGAGAGACAATTTTTTTAACCTGAAAAGTAGCTTTCTCCACTACTGATATCATGAATTTCCTTTTTAAATCATAGGTTTTAAAATAGGACAGCAATTTGTAAATGCCAATCCCTACAGCACTACTAGTAAAACAGGGTTCGCTACTGTACATTTTTTTAATCCAACTCGGGTTCATTTCGGTTCTCGAAGTACAAAAAACTGACCTGTTAAAATTGATGATTTTGCTTCAAACCATTCAAGTTGAATCGTTCGATGGCCTTAAAATATAAATATATTCTAAACGATATCTTCCGTATATATTTGTCTCTCTTCAAAAGGCGTAAAAACCAATTTAAGGTTTATCATTTCAAATTTGCCGATATCCCAAACTAGCTGAAGAATGAAGAATTGGGAGAAAAAAACAACGATTGACTAGCCGATGTTGAAATTAGTTTTTAACCTTTTTTTACTGAAGAGATTGAGAATTAACGCCCACTTAAAAGAGGAAGTTTGAAAGAATGGCTACTGAATACGATAGATCGAAATCAAGTGCTTATTTCCAAGTATAGGGGAGTATGTATTCAAAAGTACCACTGTTCTACAAATCTGGTTTCGATTAATGTACAAGCCGAGTTATTAAATATAATAATAGAGCTTGCAAGTCTTGTCCACTGGTTAGCTGAGCAAACAAACGAGCTTCATTCATAAGCAAGAGCCAGAAGAAATAATCTCCGGCCGACATGATACGTTCGAAACCTTCAGCTGTTTACATATTTTGGACCGGGAAAGACAAACACTGGACCTCCAGGCGAAGCAGATATGATGAGAAAAGTGAGGGAGGCTTTGAAAGCACGATTCCAATGAAAAATACATGTTGAAGGGAAACCTGGGCGAATGTTGTGGGTGATTGATTGGACGATTCGAAATGATACGCACAAAAGATAAAATGTCGAGTTGTGCAAGATTGTGAGTCAATTCAGCTGCACACGGGAACACATCAGGAACACATAAAACACCACAGTTCCTTTTGTGGAAGTCATTTGAGCCAATTTCCATTAATATTTCAAAAAATTACGACAGATTCCAGAAAAGACGAGCTTGTATTTGTAAAACGCGGGAAAATAGGGGTATTGATGTGATCATGAGAGGCGATAAGGTGACATTGACACGCTCAATGTGGCTGGATTAACAGCTTCCCTGATAATCATCATCACGTTTGTATCCAGTTCTTGATTTCACCACAAATCCAGTACTTTTCTGATATGTTTTAAGAAATATTTCACTGAACACATCACCCAGTTTTCAAAATGATGTAAATGTGTTAAAAATCTGCATATTTTTTTCCTTCAAAACTTGTTAATTGGGTCTTCAATTTTTCAAGTCAGCGATTATTATCAAATTGCCATTATCGTGCGAGTTCTCTTTAACACTTAACTTTTGTGTTGATATATAATTTAGATTATTTTAAGAGATATATCACTCAGGAAATCAATAAAATATTATCCTTGAAACCCGAGGTAGGATTCAAAGTAATCACCAGAAAAAGAAGCTCAGTAAAATCCTAAACCGTATGTACGAGTTCAAAAGATACATCGATAGAGCTAGACGACTTAATCAATGACGAAAGGACCCTGCATTTTATGGCCAATCTGAATGTTCCCAGAACCTGTCACAAATACACCTTGTTTTTAGCGTTTTTTAAACATCAAAATTTTAAAAACAATGCAATTAATGTTTCACTCAGTTTAGAAAAAAAGGCTAGTTATAATATAGGCGATAATGATTCTCAATCCTGGAGACTCGTTCCTGAATATATCATAATATTTAATCAAATATGACATCTACTAAAAGCGTATTTTTAATTTCTTTGGGTTTTTTATTGTGGAACTTTCTTTCCCCTAAGCGTGTATTACTCTTGCAGCAACTCTTTAGTATTCATTATTATTCTTCTCCCAATCAATCATATTATATTTTTAGCAAATTGGTTTCTTTTTTTGTTATTTTTCGTTTGTTTGATTCGTTCATTAATTAACTGTTTAACTATGAATTTTCTTCGCTTCCTTCTGAGGAAGAACGTCAAAGGATGAAAGGTTTTTCAGGTGAACTAAGAATAGAAAGGATAGGCGAACAAGACAAATTGTTCGGGAAAAAATCTTGATGAAAAAAGCCATTGAAAAACCCGAAAATATGGATCTACTTTTATCATTTTTGATCTCCAAATACTATATTTTCTAATCGATAAAGAGCTGTTAATGAATAGTGATAGTCAGTAAAATAACCAAATAAATCAATCGAAATGTTTAAACTAGATCCAGAAATCTTACTCTTCCGACGAGTTAAATCTTAGAGATAATACTGGTACGATCACATAACGGCCAACCAAGACAGCTCGTCAATCGTACAATACTTTGTTATGTCAAAAACTAAGTCACTAAACAATAGCAACCAGCGTGGCTTGAATTATTGCAGAAACAACTCGGAAGCAAAGTTAATTGTTTCATCCTGTAAGTTCAAATGTCTTCAATTTAAATAGCTTATTTATAGGAAATTAAACGGTTGGGACAATAGCGAGCTTTCAGTCTTATCCGTCGACCAATTCATTTTTAATGATGGCTCCGTTGTAAATCGTTCTCCATCGTACACTTGTCCGTTCGGAACGGAACATAATACTTTGAACGAGAAAGTGAAAATTCAATAACACCGATGAAATTCGGTTTGTATATGAACCAATGACAATGCGAAGAACTCTTTGAAAAGATACAAAATAGTTATCCGACTCTGTATCAATCCAGCTGGAGCCTGTACCTGACAATTTCTGTAATATTTCCACATTTTCTTGCTTTGTAAAGAACAAACAAACAGGAGAAATCTCTGGTGCAGATTTCGCTCCTGAGTAAATAGCAATATATATTTCCAAGTAAACATTCAATAGTTAACGATATTCCCGACAAGGAAAACAATACACCCGAAAGCATCAGTTTTATTAGTAAGACTTCATGATCACCCTTTAGTCAATCAGCAAAAAGCTTCTCCAACTCATCGTCGCAGCACTGATTCATGTTCACCCACCCCTCATCCAGCTAACCAAATTTGCCCTCTAATCAAAGCAAGAACTCGCTGAAAAAAGAAGGGCTTCAGTCCACGTGCAGACGTATTCCAAAACAAGAAACAAAAGGAATACTCTCTAGTAACTGTCATTTCCCTATCCGGACTATTGAGCCATAGGTAATATTTCAATTGAACTCTTTAGTGGAAATCTTAATCGAGTCCTCTATCGATAGCCTCTCAGGAATCATTTGTATATAGTCAATGTATTGAGCGACCAGTTGAAACCCGTAGAGCTTCATCAGATCTATCTTAGGTGAGTATAGGTCAGCTAATTATCGTTTATGTGATGTTTCTGTTAGTATTTACGATACAATAAGTTGTAATTTTTAGGGGTGCGATAGTAAAAAAAACAAGTCAACAATAAGTATTCAGTACTCATTTGGTGTCAAGTATTTTTTTCTTTTTTGTGACCACGAGGTAATTTTTTTCTCACTTCGTCAAGTTCAGATATTCTATTAAAAAACCGTTTTTAAAATTACTATATAAATCAAAGCCATTTGACCGAAATTTCTTTTAACAAAAATTAGAAAACTAAATTTATGAATTTTGTGCGATTTTGTGTGTGTGTGTGTGTCAGTTTGATTTCATTTCGACCCGCTTAGAGTTTTCTTGGCACTCTGAAAGAAATAGCTTAGTGTAACGATGAACGTAAGAAAAAATATTGTATTACGTAAAAGAAACGTCTAGCTCGCCTGCCGAGCAACCAAGAAACTGGTCAGGGTAAAGTTAAAGATACCTGCCAAAAAAAATGTGAAATTTCTCGTATCAATCTTGCTTCGAATTTTGCCATCGCACGGCGCACTTTCATTAGAAACTTTGGTTTATTTTTTCTTTTCCTTTGGTTGTTTTGAGAGGGTTTTTTCGTGAATGGTGAGTCACGGACCACCCGAGGCTAAAATTCCTTGATAAATGGAGTATAGCACTGCTGATGAACAACAAGTTTTACAACAAGCAGAGTTCATTGTAGCGTAACACCAAGTCGGGGACAGGTACCTATTCTTTTCACTTATTACTTACACCAGTAATAAACGTGTTAGAAGGGAATTGCATAGTTAAACCAAAAGTACACTTCTAAGAACGAAGGCTTTTTTTAACTTCACGAGATATTTTTTTCCCAAAAAAAAAAACAACAAAAAACTAAACAAGACTCTCGTAAGAGGTTTTGAAAACGGCAAGCTCGTTGTCTCCGTCAAGTTAACCGTCTGAAGTCAAATCCAAGAACACTTGGTAGGTGAACTTTTTTTTATTCCACTTTGTAGGATTAGTATTGTTTTATGTTTAGGCGAAATCGATCTCTGGTGTTATTTTTAGACTAGATTGCACAACACGATTCAAACTATAACTCCATAGTTTCTGCCATATTCTCTTGCCTTTAGTATATATAATATATTGTTTTGCCCCTATGTTTATATCTTTTCTTACAATGGCGTGTCATTTTCATTCACTGGTTTACCAAAACACAATTCATTTATAAAACATTCTGACTTACATGTTAATGTTCTAAAAGAAATATTTGCTAAAAAACTTTTTCTATCACTGAGAATTTAGAGAGAGGATTTCTTCGAAACTCACTCCAAGGGACAAAGGGTTGTTCTTCGAGTTTTTATCAACCACATGAACAATATAGAGTCTGCAACACTAACATAATATGTGCATCTTAGTAAAATAAATAATTGTGTCTGGTAGACGAACATCACAGGTTGTTTGAGGAATATAGATCTCACTGAGGGTATCCAGATATATTAAACTATATTATTTCACGAATAAGCTTATTTATCAAAACTTAGCTAAATTATTTTTTAAATTAAAGTCTTGTAAGAAATGAACAATCTAGTGACGAAATGGAAAAAATGAATAAAAGGGAAAAACAATAATGGGAAAGTGATAGAGAGTGAAATATTAAACGTTTTTCCTTTTTTACATTTGTAAAAATCACAAAATTTAGATATACAATTAAATATTTCAGTCGGTTTTTGAGTGATTCTGTCAAAATAAATTGAATTAAAATGAAAATGAAAGACGCCTCTTGTCAATGTAAATGATTTTTCGTAGTTGACTTTGTCGGGCGAGTGTTCCCTGAAGGAGCGCTTTGAGGTTTGGAGGACTCACATTAGAAGAGAGGCCGGTCACTCTAGAGTAATCACTTAGATTCTCTTTGCGTCGCAATCAATTTACCTCGCTCTTTACTCAATTTTACTGGACGCTTTCGAGTTAAAAGATTCTCTGAGGCTATCGACGGTATTACAGCCTTTTACTAGTACATCAATGAAAACAGCCTAGCATCAGTTAGATTTTAATGAAATATTTGAAAGTTAAGACACTTAGTGCAGTGAGCGATGAATGACTAAAACTGTGACAAACAGACGGACAGACAGACAGAGAGAGAGTGAGCCCCACTTCATGATTTTTTTCTTCTTCTATTTCACTTGTACCTTCAACCATCCATAGAAATAACCAATTTATCTAACGGGTATTAGTTAATTTACTCATCCTGTCGACAATGGACGGCTTCAGAGTTGACCGATATCTGACTGATATCGAAGTTTGTAATTCTAGAACCAGTCGCCGAGGCTGAGTTCATTTTGTGTGTTCATGTAAAAAAACCATGGTCAGAATGAACTCAACTTGTTCGAATGTAACGTATTATTACAGGTTAAATTGTTTTGTTCAGTAAGCTTGCTTGTCACAAGTTTGATTGACATGCCGTTTGCATTCAACTATTTTTTCATCGTACCATATTCACAAATCATTGCCAATCACTCTATAAAGATATGACAAACAATGAACTATATGCGCTTACACTTTTACCAGCTTGTCTAAGAATTTCCAGTAAAAGACATCTCGAAATGGTTTCGAGTCGTTCCACTTCGATTTTTTTTCACATATTATTATTTTTTACGAGAAGAGGAAGACTTACGGGACAAGCAACCGTAATCGTTATTCCTGAGACGCAGAAACATAAACATAGATACGACATATTTATTCATCTAGTTGGTATAAAAGACTGTCGTAACCGCAGTATTTACAGCCAAAGTTCCTGGTTTTAAATCTTTGTCGCTCAGCACTGAGTCTTTCTCAGTGATTCATTAAGAATTGATTGCGAATTGAATTAACTGCTTGACAGTCCAAGTTGGTCTAAAAAAGAATAGAAACTTCGAAATCGAGTTTGTTTGCACATTTCGCAGGTGATCTCAAGCTAAGTACTGGGCATTTCTACTTGGTTAACTTTAGTGTTTAATACAACCGCAGAATTCTGTCAGGAGACGTATTGTATAGACTTGATGTCGCTAAACAAAAGACATTCTTCCCCAACAAGTCCACTTCAACCTTTTTCCCTAAACACTGTTCATATCAAGTTGTTCAGTTTATGCTATTATAAGTTACGAGTATATAGATATCGATTCCTCACAGTTGAAGACTGACTTCGGAAACTTGCCGTTATAGTACTTCTGTTTACGGTCAATGACAACAAATTGGATTTTTTTTGAATTCGCATGTGAAATTATTATTCATTTGTATATCTCATTGGCTACAAGCGAATCAAGTCGCTAGCTGCCAATAAAAAGGCCTTCCACCTGCTTTCATCTTGTCTGGAGCATTCGACATCTCTGACAATTGACTTACTTAAGTTATTATGAAAGCAATTATGAAAGAAATCTCTCTTCCGTAGTAAATGAAATTTCTCTTCTTGGCCTGACATTACTTTGTCGAGAGCCTACACTGTAATGTGGTTCGGATGTCAGAGCCGCCAGAAAAACAGCCAAAGTAAACCCAACCATCAAACCAAATAGCGCCGAGAAAAAAGTGAGCGGAGCTTAAATGTTTACAGGAATTCCTAATGATTTCTTTCGTTGAGATGGAGTGAATTTAGAGACTCTTTAAGGGGGTGAAATCAAAGGGTTTGCTTTTGGCTATGCGTTAGTGTTTTGTGAACCCTTTTAGCGCCAAACTTACTAGTAAGTCCCACCCACTGGATTCCGGTTCCTAAGATACCAGACTTGGGTAAATGAGAGTGTCGCGGGTCCACCAGAATACCGTGACTCAAGCAACAAGCCAGGCGTGCCACACTGGCGCTGCCTATAGACTGAAAACTGGCGTGTATTGTTAAAGAGCACGTCCGTTCATTGTTGTATTCTTCTCTCTCCAGTTAAATAACATTACAGACTAGCACGAAGAACAGAATCAAGGAGCCTAACTTATCACAACTCACACCTCGGGTAAGTAGTTAACAATTCTCTTGTAACACCATGTGTAATTTCAAAGTAATATCGACCGACATTACTAACTTTATAGGCAATCGAACTTTACACACTAATATATCAATACTACGCTTGCCTTTTTTTACGCGAACGTTATGTTCAAGCGCTGTTCTTTTTTTTCTCGGATTGTTGAAAATCCCTCAAAAATATGACCGTGTGCTCAAAGTACTGGAAATGTGATTTGGAACTCCTGCAGATGATCTTCGGCAATTGGTATTAAAAAAATCCAATTTGCGACAAGAAGTGGCTTTTAAGATAGTTTCCCGAGGGCTTGACTTTTAGTTTTATAAAAAGAACCCATATACAAAGCAATGTGATTTTTTTTCCGCTGTCAAAAAGAAATTAAAAATTAAGGTCAATAAAATTTAAAAAAATGTACATTGCTACGGTTTACAATAAAATACCATGTAAAGATATTCTTGCGATTCATTGTTGAAAAAAGAAGTTGACTTTAGGAGGAAAAATGCCGTTTTTTTCCCAAACTGAAAAGCTGTACTTGGCTACAAAGTCTGTCTGGTTGTTTTGAAAGAAAAATTGAATAGCCCTCAGGGAATCCAATACATTGAAAAACTAAGGATTCCAAACAATGTCTTTACTATACTAATTACTTTTGCCAATAACAAGGAAGATTTCAAGGTGAACATCGTTAGAAATAAGTTGGCAAAACACAATACAGGACAGAACACAGCAATGTGCGTGTTGGCGATAAGCTTTAAGAGCGTCATATTAAATCTATGGAAAAAAGAACCATTGTATGGCATGGGTGAACAGTATCACTTCCAAATCACGAACCTGATTACTCAGCATGGATGATATAGAAAATGCTTTCAAATTGCCTATAAATGTGGGATTCATACTAACTTATTTTCAATGAATATTTTCGAAAAATATTGCCAAACAGCTTGCTCTAAAAGCTCAGCCGTCTAAATAGCGTCCAGCGTTAGGCTGTGTTGGAAGTCAACAGAGCGGTGAAGCTCACCATTGTTTTTGAGAAATGCAATTTCTAAACAGCAAAACTCGAGCTAACTTGAATATCTGAGGCTTGCATAATAACTGAAATCACGAAGCTACGAATTGCTAAGGTAAACACGTAATTACAATCAAACAACGTTTAAAGGGACTATTAAATCTGAAAGCTGTCGGAAAGAAAGAGCTATAAACTGGAGTACTTCGATAGATTTTGTCATTTGCCTCAAAGGCTATATATTCTTTTGATTAATTTCTTCGAGCTATCTGACCGCACAATCTGAACACCGATAACAGGATTTGTAATGAAATCACTAGAGTTTCGTAGAGTGGAAGTTTGTATGTATTTTGTCTACCATAAAATCTTCAATTCATTCAGTTGCTTTTACTGAAGGTATCGATTAGTTGACGCACAAGTTCCCGGCAGTATAAGCTAAAGCATAAGTTCACCGCTCAACATCGACGCGGCGAGTTCAATCCACATCTCCTAAACTCACTAAACTGTAAAGACTTATCACGTCTTCAGAAAAAAGGTAACATTTTGTACAATAATTTCACTTTTCTCTTTTCATCCAGTAAAACCAAGGTGTTGTTTTTCACAATATTTAGGCCTTATTTTTCTCAAATTACAAAAGCTGCCTGATTTCATTCACAAAGTCGGGGATTTCCTCTGTTCTCCTCAAAAAACGAACGTCATTTTTTAACTCAACGAAAGCTGAGCAAACAAAAATTTCAATTTTAATGAATTTCATAAAAAGGCTAAGAGCGTCTCATACGCTCTTTGTTTTATCTACAATTTCTTTCGCCCATTTCTTTAATCGTGCCCTCTTCTTCTTTCTTCCTATATTTTTCGTTTCTTTTTTTTTTTTTGTGAGTGAAGTCTTCTAAGACTTGGATATGACACAGCTCATCTAAGGCGAGGAAAAAAATTAATTTTGGTGGAACTGTATTCGACAGGGATTTCCGAAACAGTCATCTTTTTTACAAAGATAAATTGGTTTTAAAATAATTAATATTTCGTTGTCCGATCAGGGCTTAAGTTTACAGAGGATCGTATAGTAAGCACTTCACTTAATAAATGATTCTTCTCATCATCTATTGTACGGACATTATTTTAAACAATATTTGAAGGAAATTAATTTTGAGTTATTGTCGTACCTTTGCATGACGTGAATTCTTCTGCTATTTCGCTGACATTTTAGAAGAAATAATCTTTCAATTTCAATAGTGCTTTCAATTTGAGATGCGAAATTCAAAACCGACTTTGAAGAGCGAATATACTGGAAATTGAGCCTCCAAAAGTTGAAAATGTCATAAGAAATTAGACTGATTGTAAATGAGTTCATACGGTCGTTTGTCAGTACCTACTCGCTATGAAGATCGATATATGTGTTACAGGTAATTTCGGTGAAAAAAATTACATAAAAATTGTCAAAGCTTTGCCCTGATTTTCTGCTAGTACTCAATTCAATGCTTTTAGCCCATCCCAAGTTTTTAAAAATTTACACCTTGGGCATTTTTTTAACTAAGTAAGACAAAGTTAATCATTTGTTTCATAAATAACTTAAATCACATCAACACGTCTGATGCTTATAATAGTAAAAAGCAAACCACTTTTTTTTTCTGTTTCTAAATAAGATAAGTCTAAGTTGATTCTTTATGTTGACGACTCACACGGAAAAGTTCGGGTAAAACAATTCGTGTAAGACGCACGAGTCTTAATTTTTTTATTTTTTATTTTTTACACTGTGCGAAAAGGATAAGCCTTGGAGTATTGTCAGCACTTCAATCTCATTGTAGTAAAGCGCCTCTGCGTAAAATAACGAGGCTATTTGAAATTATCTCTACATCGCGAAAGCTTGATTACATGCAGTTCCCTTCGATCCTTATATTTACTTTACTATAATGTTTCCAAGGAAATTTCCGAGATCCGATTTCTGTTCCAAAGGCTGATTAAAGTTTCCAGGGTAAACACCAGCAAATTAACTCGATTAAATGGGCTATTTCTCAATGGTATTTAATTTATTGTGTTTTATCGGTTTGTACTGTGTTTGAATGTTGCATCTTGATTTAAGGCCAGGGATGATCGCACAGCGTGGTTGTGTGGTCAGGAAAACATTGCCACTTTTTCTTATCTCCATCAATTGGCTGGCAAAACGAAAGATAGAGTTTACGGCGTGGTTCATTCATAGTTTGAATCTCGAAAAGAAAAGCCCCGCCAACGTGATATAGCATTTTTGAGGAGATTTTTCAATTTCTTGCGGTAAAATCTTGGATAGGTTTTCTGAGTACGGCTTTCAAATCGTGAGGAAATCTTTGGAAAATGAAGACCTGAGAATATAATGGCTCCACACGTTGTTTTAATATTCATTAGTGAAGAAAAACGAGTAGAAAAACTGTCAACAAAAGGACAACAGTAGCCTGCCTTTGTCCGTACGAGCACACAAGGGTTTATACTCACTTGGACAAGGAAACCGTTACCCTAGTCAAGTCTCGTTACTAGTTAAAAGTAGACGCCGTATATGTATAGATGTATGTTGTACATGTATATATGTCTGTACTAGAACAAAAACACTTCAAACTGAGCTGGTTTGGACCAGTTCCAATTCTGTTCCAAGAGGCTACGTGCATGAACACCAGTGATAGCTATTTATATATAAATATAATTTTATACCACACTCGTTCAGGTCCGTGGTGTTTCAGATTGCGTTTTTGAGACCTCCCTTTTAGACTTTTGCGATCTCACTATCAATAAATTGTGGGCGTGCATGGCATGATTTGTAAACTTACTTCCTGATGTTAACACAAAACTAAGATGACAGTAGCTATACCCCGAGAGAGTTACACTGTTGGCCGATTATTCAAAGATATTAACTTCAAAACACGTTTTTTGGAATCATAGAAGGCTTATAACGTGAAAAATCAATTTCTATATGGATGAGTCATCACTGGCTTGACGAGGGGCCCCGGGAATGTAAAGAAATATCTAGGTGAACATCAAAAAAGCCGACTGAAAAATATATTTTGCTTTTTAAGTAAGTTTTCCTCCAAATTCCATAATGAGAGTCAAACCTTTCCTAAAGCATCAAAACCTGTTTAAAATTATTACAATCCAATGAGAGGGATTAGCGCATTTTGGAGAAATTACCGTGGAAATATTTTGAAACTGAAATGGCTTTCTCAATCAAACAACAATACCTAAGGTCTTCAACAGGAACAAATTCAATTAAAGGATTTTCTAAATAATAAAACCGACTATTCACCTCACGGAATACTATTGTATAGAATCTCGATGACATGAACAAACACACGAAAGGGATATCAGAGGCTGGGCCACAATCCTTTCCTTGTGTTAATGTGTTTTACGCGTTCGATCCTCTATCTTTAATCCTACTGATATCTATCACAGCCAAATTAGATAAGACTCTTATACAAATAGTGTTTAGCTGACTCACACTTGCTAGCTCAATGTTGTATAATGTTTTCATTCTTTTGGCGTTGTTTTTTCGGCTTTACAAAGGAATCGTTGGGTTAAATAATCTCTCCATTAGACTCGTGCAAATAAACCATTACGAGAGCAACAACTAAGGCATCCTTACATCAAGGTTTACAAACGATTGATAAGCGCTGATAAATACAGAGTCAAAGCGGATTCAATCAACATGATTCGTTTAATGTTCTTCTATAAATTGCCAACCCGCGATAAGTCCGTCCTTCAGGCTTGGCATGCAGCGAGAGAAAAAACTTACGGCAAACAAACCGCATCCCTGCGACTTTGTAAACCTTGTTCTATTAACCAAAAGAAAGGTTTTTTTACTCGTTGTTTAAACATCTTAAATACTTAGTAAAGATGGCGAGAGTTCCCTCTGCCAAGCACCTGCGCGATCGCCAAAATTAAACTTAACCAACCGACTTCCCAAAGCGCTTCTCATTTCAGTTCCAAAGTACTTCAAAAGTCAGTATCCGGTGTGGGGTTTCATAGAGTTTAATTGGCGTAAAATACATACTTTATTTTCCTACTACTTCCTCGGCGATTTTCGAATAATAAACGGAAATTTGGCATTGGGTTACGACCAGCAAGTACACTAATGACATTGGATAATCGAGTTTATCTTATTAGTGAGCCAAGCACACAACTTGTTTACTAGAAGCTTTAGATCTCTCATTGTTTTCTTTGTGAAACAAGTTGGTTGGTAATTGTGTAAATGAAAACGATGAAGTTAAATTGTCTTCAAGCCGTCTAGGGATGCTTAAGTGGTTGGTTTCTAGGGGTTAGGATTCGAGCCAAGCGTAGAGGAGGAAAGAATTGGGCTCAAAACGGACGCGGAATTGTTTTGGATTATTTTTGTACAAATTTTCTTAAAGCATTAAAAATTAAATTAAAAAGCAGTAATTTTTTTTTCTCTTTTTTTAGTTGCTATTTCTATTTTTCTTTCATTTATTTATTTTTTCCATTCGTTCATTATTTTCCTTTATTCTTTTTTTTCTCTTCAGTTTTGGACGTCAACTTCTCGTCCTTGATTGAGGTTTTCTCCTTTTATCGCAAGGAAAACTGAACCAAAAATATATGGTACGGATCCGCCTTAATTGTATTTTTTGTCATATTTTTTGATTTTGATTTTTCAAGAGCTGAAGTGTATTGAACTAATTTTTAAAGCTAAAACTTTCGTCTCTATTTCGCCAGAAAAACGTACCAGAAAAGTTCATTAAAACTCCAGTACTTTATTTCTTCACATCAGTCGTTTTATCTTAGTTTTTCAAGAAACAAGTGTATTGAACTAATTTGCCAACTTCTGTCACAAGGCTGGCTGTTTTCACCGGGTATTTGTAAACCAACTTGTAGATTTAAAGCTTGACATTAACACTTTCTATTTTTCAATAAATAGTTTTAACAATTTGATTTGTAGTTATGATATGAGCAAGTTATATCACTAGTGACATTAGTAGATCAGCTTAGATCAGTGCGTTGGAGTAGTTGAACTCATTGTTTATTCAGAGTTCTATAGCTAATGTTCACTTAAAGCTTTTAACAAACGGATGGCGCGGCAGAGAGAAGTAAAAGAAAGTTATGGCAAAAAATAAAGTTAAAAAAAACACAAGAAAATGAAATTCAAAGAACCCTTAATAACTGTATTACTTGGGATATTGAAAACAGGAAAAACGATCGATCGAAAAGAAAATACATGACAAAAATGAGCAGGTGTTGACTTGAAGCTTATACTCAAGAAAATGTAAGACTCCAAACTCTCGGCTTTGACAAAAGAAGAAAACTTTAAGCAGCTTTTTTTCTAAACACTACTTCAAGAAATTGACAATAGTGTCGTTCAATCATGCCGGCCCAACTTAGGCGATGCTGTTGACGCACTTGGTTTTCTATCAGTCTATGCTTAGGGTAGAATACTTTGATTGTTTTAAAGCGTTTATTTGGTCTTATTACAGGTGCTAGAGTCAAGCATGTTCTCTTAGAAGAGAGCCTTTTCTCATGTCTCAGAAGTGAAGTCCCATCTCCAGCACTTTAGTCATCTATCTTCTCGCAGACTCTTAGACGCTATTAAAATTTGATTGACTTTCTACCGTTTTATCAACAGTCTACTTCAATCTAATTCATTTAGGCCACACTGGATAAAAGATTTCAAAGGCGCAAGGTGTTTACAAATTGGACGTCCTGCAGAGAGCAGTTTTATGCAACAACATGAATTTTTTTTCTACGTCCTAGCTAGTATACGGAAGATTAAGATTATGACAATGAAAGATAACAAGCGCTTCAAAGACAATCAAGATACTTCAACCTTATCGACTCACAGCACAATGAACAATCGAAGAACAATTTCAAAATATAAACATTGCCTCTCTATTTTAGCTCTTATCAAAGACTATTTAATTTAATCTTTTAGTACAACTTCTAAAGATAATTCAACAAGGAACCTTTGTTGCAAGAAGTTTCAAAAGCCACTGAAATCGAAACGTCCTCCTGGCTAGTGTCTAAGAAACGCCAAACGCGGACGAAATATTCCAAGGGTTTTTGAGTTAACCAGTCTGTCTGATTTTCCAGGTTTTTTTTTTGGATTCAATCAGCGAGCTCAAATAATCCAGGACCACCTGCCATGATTAATGCACTTGTTTCTCTGCATTTACCATAGGAGTTGTGCAAGCTTTGTGGAGCCGAATCAGTTGAAAGCACATTTTGAGATCGCACTGCAGTCGATTAGTGCCCTTTTTAAAACGCTTTCAAACAATCCACAAGAGAATACATCTTGACCACGTAAATTGTCATTAGATAGTTGACTGTCAACAGCCCAGCATACATCAGACAAAGTCTTCTTTCATTGAAAGAACGGAGCTTGGACTCAGTAAGTAGTATCAAGCAGGACTTCCTTCTAGAACTTTCTATTTTATTTTGAATATCTTTGTCTCACTATTGTTAGTACTTTTTCTTACTTTTAGACCTTTTTTCTTCTATTTTACACTCTTTTTACTGTTGTTTAAAATGTACAAAACTGTTTTTACTGTTCTTTTCGGGGTTTTGTTTTCACAGTTGAATAATGCTTCATCTCACAATTGATGTTTGGTTATGAGCTATTCTTCTTTCTCGTTGCCATAGTACGTACAGGCGTGCACAGTACCGTCTTGCCATGAATATTCTGATAAAGAAAATTAACTGATTTATATAAACGGCAGTTAAGGACTGACTGACTGACACACCCAGCTGTAAAGTTGTCAAAAAAGTTAATGAAAATTCTGAATTAACGGATGCAAAAAATAATACTCTCAAAGTCATGATTTATTTAATCTTCGATTCGTGATCAGGAAAAACTGATGACGAGCCAATTCTATGCGATTCTTTTTTGTTTTCTTTTTCATTCCCTCCTTCTCTCATTCTCTCGTTTTCTCTCTCTCTTTGTTTTTCCAGATTTTTATTAATAAATTTCTCTGTCAAAAGTTACTTCTCTTAACAATTTTATCAAATTTCTTCGAAAAATTTGAACTTCAGCTGGTCAAATTTCAACTTCAGCTCATGATGAGTTTGAGATCATAAAAGGTAGCACTTTTTTATCTATAATTTTGCGAAAATCGCATGACGAGTCGTATATACATATTATTATCGCTAATGTCTTTTTAAGTTCCAAAGACGTTGGAATTGATTTTTTCATTACTACTTATGAAATTATCGTGAGCCGTCAGTGTATGATCCATAATTTCTGGAGTCTTTACTTGGGATTGATAATTTTTTGGTCAATGTTGATTTAATGTTCACTCAATGTCTTGGGGCTTTGAAACACCAACGGCCAGTAATAGTTTGAAACTGTGGAGAAGAAAAACTGAAATAGCGCCAAGTATACGTCGTCATGTAACTGTTGATGGATTGCGATATGTCCTCGGGCAAGGTGACTTTATGTCACTTCATCCAGGTGTAAAGTATAAATGTCAAACTAATTTCGAGTCTGCGATACCTTCTTGAATACTGCAAACTCAAACAGCAACAACCTCTCAATATGGCATAAAGACTTTCCGATTAAGCCTTTGCCGGCGCT
>OCZR010000238.1:6834-16964 GCA_900234385.1 Anemonia viridis
TGCGTGAATAGTTGAAGTGTGGTCACGATGTATTGCAGACCAGTAGAGAAGCTCTGGGTGGGAATAAATCCCATTTGCTTTGTTCTGGATATTTTATTTTCAAATAATTCAGTGTTGCTTCTAGGAATAATATAAAGTAAACAGTGAAGTTTGATCATGTCGAGTATTTTCTGGGCTACCTGTGTATGCGCTACCCAAAGCAGTGAAGGAGCATGCGCAGGACCATTTACTTGTCTTATTGCAAAAAAATACCAAAAACTTGGATTTTGTTATTATATTAGAGCCGGACAGACACTATACAGAAATATTGCACTTTAACATTAAATTTAGTTATAGAAGGGGGCACTTTTTCCTTTCTACATATGATACTTTTGTAACATTAAGATGTCCTCAAGTTTAATCTTTAATATAAATCTTTAATTTGTAACTAATTAAATATATGTGGCGGAGGATTTTCAATCCGCGTCCCACATTGAAAAAACGAATCATGTCTGCGCTGTTAGTAATTTTTCCATAAAAAATTCATAGAAAATGAATGCGACATATTACATACAACTGATATCCTCTTTCCCAAGCTGTTTCCATAGTATCTAGGTAAAAAAAAGGACGGACCCTGGGATGAGTAAACATGTATAAACAAAATATATTTCATATCAATATTTAGTATTTTTTGTGTCCATTCATTTGTTGTATTTGTCTTTCTTGGTCGTCCTCCGGTGGAAGGTACTTCTTCTCTGCTTCACAAATCAACTCTTTCCCAGTATCCTTGGCAGTTCTCTTTGCGAGAGCCCTGGTGACAACAATCAAATCAACATTCAAGAAAAGATCTTTTAGTAAGCGGAAAAGCACAAGAAAATTCTCAGTCTGAAAATTTACTTACTTGACTCCAAGATTATCAACGTTCCAGCAGGTCTAAGAAGATAGAAAGCAAACTTTAGAATTATATCATTTTCATATTCATCGTCAGCGGCATCCATTCCGATCACTTTCACGGTTCGCATTGTCAGCACAACAACAAGGATTTTATCATCATCCTCATCAGTGATAATCAACATCAGCACCATTATCATCGTAATATCATCTATCATCATAACTGATCACTATCATTATCACCATCTGCATTAATATCATTGTTCACTACTATCATTCATCATCATCACTGATTACCATCGCCATCATCAACATCATCATCTTTCATCACCATCACCAACATCGTCATCATAATCACTGATCACCATAATCACCATCATAATACGCTCCATCATCATCATTGATCACCACCACCACAACCATCCTTATCATCACCATCACCGTCACCACAATCATCATCATTCACTTATCATGATCATTATGATATCATAATTATATCATCATCACATTAACGACATTATTACATTGTCCACTTGTACCATCGACATTACTACACTGAATATCATTAACAAGCTGTCACTTAAAATATCCAAAAAAACATTCAACAGTCATCTGTTCCATCATTTCAGGCATACCTGAAGCGCAAATCCTAAAGCACCCAGTGAATTATCAGTTGCTTCACCAACAGCGGATCCATATCTACAGATTAAATAAAAGCAGTCATTGGTAACTGATTTAACTGACCCACAAAGATGCGTAGTGTTACGGTGTCTTGTGAATTTTGCACATGGAATCCTGGCGAAAGGCTGGAGTTAATTTTTTTTTTATTCGGTGAGGAAACACTGCTGAAGCACTGGAATTTCAACAGAACCACTCCCCTAGAGTGTACAAATTGTTTTATATTACGCTGCTGATGGAATTTTCTTCGACATTAGGTGCAATTTTGTAACCCCCAGTTTTGGATTTCAAATACGGAGTTCCCTGTGCCGTCTTGAAAGGTACAGTCGTGCGCCTGCATCATATAAACACGTGTGAATAATTGTCCATTTAAAAAAGGTCCCTATCATTGCAAGTTCACCGTTCGTCTCGCTTCGATGCAAAGGCACGGCTACCTTTCAAGATGGCGCAGTGAACTGTGAAGGGGACTATTGACTTATGTTTGTCGAGGATGTGGAACTCTATCTAGCGAAAAACTGAGTAAGGTTAAAGGTTAAAAATTGCATACACTGGAATCATTGTACCCTCTACTGTTAATGTCAGAATTATTTTAAGAATTAGCCTTACTTGTGATCTACAGTTTGTACTGTGGCATGTTGAAGACTTTTGTAAAGTAACTTCCAAGATTTTTCAAGTCCTTCATAAACAGTTGCAAACCCTGAAAAACCAAGAAAAGGATAAATCTGTGATCATGAATTCTTGGACAAAAATAAATTGACAACTAAACAAGTGAACAGCGTGACGAAAGTCCTAGAGTCTGATGACAGGGGAGGGGTCGACAATCTCAGTTAGAAAGAAAATACCATGGGTTTGATTCAGGTGAAAAAGAAGGAATAAAATGACATAAACCTTAGGGCATGGTTACCCTCACCTCCCCTCACCTAGAATCACAGATACTAGTATGTCAGAAGTGAGTGTTAATATTCACAAATATTCGTCGATGAACCATTACCGACGATATTTGAAATAGGTGTATGCCGACAACAACATAAGTGTATAGAGCAGTTTTCGTATGACTATGAAAAACTTACGACACAGACTGCGCCTTGCCGTGACCGTGTCAGTGCCGTGCCGTGTATGAAAACATTCGACATTCGGTGCCGTGTTCGCGCCTTGCCGTCACCGTGTCAGTACCGTGCCGTGTATGAAACATTTAACATTCGGTGCCGTGTCCGCGCCTTGCCGTCATCGTGTCAGTACCGTGCCGTGTATGAAAACATTAGACATTCGGTGCCGTGTCCGCGCCTTGCCGTGACCGTGTCAGTGCCGTGCCGTGTATGAAAACATTAGACATTCGGTGCTGTGTCCGCGCCGCGACGTAACCGTGCAGGGACTTTTCACGCCCATACATAATCCGCTCTATGTACAGTAAAAACGATAATCGCTGGCCGAACTACCTTGTGCTCCACCAACAGCAACTTTGACAGCATTCTTAACCACCTTCTGGCCACTCTCATCATCGGTTTTCTTTTTAATGGCTTCTGGTAGCATCTAGAAATAAACACATTTTTTTGAAACAAATGAGAAATAGATGTATGACCTTTTCTGCGAAATATTCCACTCGATAACCTATGGCTAAGCGCATCAGCAGCTTAATCGTCTAGCAATAGCATTCAGTTTTTTTCCTGAGATATTGACAGGATTCCAACAAACCTTGCCCCCCTTTTCCACTACGACAGGTGCAACACTTCGTGCCAGTTCCTTTGTCATGGCAGCAACAGCAGAAACCACAGTACTGCTGACTTGGCAGGCCACACCTGGAATGATGGGAAGGAAAATAATCCGAAATTAAATACACTACTTAATATATTATATATCGGGTTGGCTGGGGCGCGTGCTTTATGAGAACACACAGCGAGTCAAACTTCTCCTTAACCCTTCTAACCCTTCCAGTTCCTGCATGCTTTAAAACTGTACATAGCTGTGCACACTTCAACAAAGCTATGAAAACACATAGGGGGTCTTTGATGTGAGCTTTCACTGTATTACTGAACGGACCACAAAATCACCTGGTCTGTTTATTTTATCAGAAAAAGAAAAAAATCCATGGGAGTTTTTAATGTCGCTTTCTTGAACAGTTTGCAAAGGCGACTGCTTATTGCCGGTGCACATCACCAAGGGGAGTTAATGCGATTCTCAATATTCTGCAAATTCAGTAGTTGCAAGTAGCTCGTTGGAATTTTGATTTTCACTGCCGCCAGTCAAGAATATAAGAGGTACCGACTGATTATTCTTGATTGATGAAATAGAGAAACCAATAGGCCATTTGCATGATAACGTCATTTTACTACCACTACCAAAATGCTTCGCAAATTTTCTTTCTTATTCAAATTTGTATTTCCTCAAGAGAATAGTGAGACAATGGGTGCTAATGAACTGAACAAAAGAAAGTGTGCAAGGGATTCTGGTAGTGGTAATAAATGACGCCATACTGAATGCAAACGGCCTATTTCACAACTAGCCGATTTTGCAGAATTTTGGAGAATCGCAATAAATTATAATGGATATTTAGGAATTTGCAGGACTGACCAAAATGAAAAAGAATTCACCATACCTGCCACAGACTTGACATGTCTTATTTTCTGCTGAACATTTTCGTCCACTTCAGTTGGAGTTTCATTTGGTTTCAAGGATGATCTTAACTTAACACCTCCCTGGTGGTACAATGCATAAAACATCCATAAACCCCCTTGCATGCCATTGTGCAGGTTACTTATCAACGAGGGTGGCCAAAACTTTGGTCCCTGGTATTGGACCTCATGTTACTGGTTCAGGCAGTGGGCACCCTCCCCCTTGTTAAAAAGCTTGGTACTGGGATACCTCATGCCTTAGTACCCCATTAGTGTCCAAATAAAAGTTTCACTTTTTCTACACATTTAAATTACCTGGTGTACAATCTGAGTCCCTGCTTCAGCTCCTTTGACTAACCCCCAAGCAATAGTTTCTGCAGCCACAGCTATGCCCTTGAAGAAAAACATTTGTAATACAGTTATTGGGTAATTTACAATAGAACATGAAGGCCCCTATGAGGGAACACATGCTGGTTGATACCTCAAAAAATCCTGGAGAGATTTATTATTAGTTCTTTACTTGATGATATTAAATATACTTAGGTACGTTCAGTGGAAGATGGGAGGTCTTGCATTTGATTGCTTTGATCAAATGGAAGTGTAGCCTTAGATATCACTTACAATGGAAATCTTGTCACCCCAGGTCAGGCCAAGCTAGAATACAAGCAACAAAACAAGGCTTTAACATGATTGTATGATGATTCATGAAAAGAACTTTTTAGTATTAGAAGGAAACAATCATATGAACAATATTTGGAAAAAAAATTCTTGTTAAAAACAATACTTAAAATAAATTAATCTTATTATAATAGGTTTCTCATCCTCTCCTATCCCTGTACCCCCTGCATCCTATTCCTGTGCCCCTGTCCCATACCTCATCATCATTCTCTGTTTGTTCTCTTATTGCAAGATCACTAGATCCATGTTGTGTTGTTCCATTGGAAGGGTATTCTGCATAAGCACCTCTGCCCTCACCAACATGAGAACCTAAAAATGGCACATTGATTGATTGGTTGATTGGTTGATTGGTTGATTGGTTGATTGGTTGATTGATTGATTGATTGGTTGATTGGTTGATTGGTTGATTATATAGAGTGGATGAAAGATAAGTTGTAGTGCTTAAAGAACGAGGTTATTCCGGGCGAAAAACCCTTGGAATAAAATTCGGAAAAATTAATTTCCGATTTAAATCCCAGGGAGGTCGGAAATTAATTTTTCCAAATTTTATTCCAAGGGTTTTTTGCCCGGAATAACCTTGTTCTTTAAGCACTATAACTTATCTTTCATCCATTTTATGTATTTCATATGTGCTACGCGGTCCACATTATTCTCATGATTGGTTGATTGATTGATTGGTTGATTGATTGATTGATTGATTGGTTGATTGATTGATTGGTTGATTGATTGATTGCTTGATTGATTGATTGATTGATTGATTGATTGATTGATTGGTTGATTGATTGATTGATTGATAGATTGGTTGATTGATTGATTGATTGAATAAATTTAGAAAGCTTCATAAATTATAATTATGAGAAATAAAATGAGAATACAAAAATAAACTTTGCTGCATCTTGGATAAAAGAAATCTTCATCAATAGTTTTTAGCTTTTGATAAGGTAAGGATTAACCTTAATAATGTAATAATTGACTGGCATGGCAACTGACCAACATTATTACTGACAAACCCTGATTATTAGTACACCACTTTGTTATACTTCTAAAGATAACTTGTATACTCACTGCTTGCTACACTTCCAACACCATTTTCATCCACAGCAAGTTCATGGTATTCCAGGGCAGTTGGAGTATAACGATGAAAGTCTGTATAACACTCCAAAATTCTCTCAAATCTCTTCAACTCAGTGGTAGTGATGTGAGGGTTGATTATCAGTCCAACTGAAGCGAACGCCTTCTGGGGACGTCTCTGAGATGCTGGTTGATTGAGGTTGATGGTGATATCTGGAAACATATAGGTGTGCGGCTCTGTGTTGAGGACTGGAGATCTCTTGGGTACCATGGGGAACATCCAGCCACTGCACTGAAGAAATGCTGGAGGCTGAGAACATCCTATTATTAAAGAGACATTTTAATTCATTAATCTTTATACTTAATAAGATTATTTGCAAATGGGATTCTTATTATTACTGTAATTCTCAAATATTCTGCTACAGCTGTAGCTTGGTAGTTGCAAGTTTCCAATTGGTATTTGGTATCTTTATAAGGTACCAGGTTCTCTCTATGCTTCAAGGGTTTTTCCTGGTTCTCTGATTTTTCCTCCACCCCTCCACAAAAATCATCCTTTACATCCAATTGGAATGCAGTGGACAAAGAGCCACTCTGTGGAATCCACTGTCTATAATTCCCATTCATTTATTTTAATTTATATTTTATTTATTTACAGACAAGTATTATTTTAATACCTTCTTCATATTTCACAAACTGGTAAGCTCGCAATGTTTGTGGCTGGGATATTGTTGTCACATTTCCCAGTTCACTGACAAAAAACATCTTGACACCTAAAAGAATGCAATGAAATAAAGTTAACTTATGTTCTCCCCATAAAGGATATTCAGTGCCGCCGCCAGTACAGTACATGAAAACATACAAGATTAACATAGAATATAATCTAAAAATCTATTACTGCCATTCTCAATATCTGCAAACTTGATAGTTACAAGTTGTCCATTGGAATTTGGTTCTTCACTGCCGCCAGTCAAAGGTTCATAAGGTACTGACTGATTAGATTGATTGACAGTAGTGAAAAACCATTTTCAAGCTGATTAAAATCATGTCAAAGAATGGGGTAATTTGTATTCATTTGTCACAAAGTTTCATAAATCAATATATATTTGAGAGAATCAAGGTAGATTATGGATAGGGCATTTTGCTCACATATCTCCCTGGTCTGGTTCAAGTTCATGTACTCTCCCTTGATTTTAGGTGTTTCTTACCAACAGATTCATTATTACAACTATGGATCCCACTGAAGTGTGACATTGTCATTAAAATTTGTATCACAGCCCCACCCACAAACATCAAAATTTTTGTCTGCATTCCTTTCTTCACATATCTGCATTAACTAAAAATTACTTACCATCTTCAAGAACAAGAAGCTCATTGACGTCCTCCCACAATGCACCTTGAGTAGAGGTTGACAGGTTTTGATGTTCAACTCCATTCTCTGCAGGTTGTGATTTCTGTGGTATGGCATCAGGTGGAGAAGAGTGTAATGTGGCTACTCTCTCTTCAACTTGATCTTTTGTCCTGCCCCAATAATATTAATTTTGTTTATATTATACTGTATGTTCTGACTAGTTGCGGCATTCAAAATGTAGCATGCACAAGATTTTCATATATTGATAAACTGGGCATGGGCATAGGTTTAGTGACCAGTTTTTTGAGCCACAAAAATTAGCAGGAAACAAGTTAGAAAAGTCCTAACAGTACTTGTGATACTGGTTTAGGTTGGGCTGCCTGTTCTTTACTATGCATGCATTAATTAGTACAGACAGCGGCAAAGGACTTGGCAAAGTCTAGTGCATAAGTTAGATATTTGAGATGCTAATTTGTAAATCAGGCTAATGTTATGGTCGGGCCAACTTAGCAAAAATAGCATGTGCCTTTATTCAGAGAGCTTAAATATACAGTAGCTTTGCAGAAATCCTATAAGTGGGTATAAGATTTCTTGTCCAAGATGGTTGGGGTAGTCTCCTTTTCCCTGCAAATTCTGATCCAGCAAAAGAAAAAGGAAAGGAGACTCCTGCCAACAAGGAAATTTGATGTCTAATAAAGTAAAAATATTCTCTTTTAAGGTACAACTTCTGCTTACAACTGTCGTATGCAATCTGCTTACACCATCCTTACAACACGGCTACCACACTGTCGTATGCGATTGTTATAGGGTTTAAAGTTTTAAAATGCTACAACTGTCGTACCGTGTTGTAAGGATGGTATAAGCAAATTGCATATGACAGTTGTAAGCAAAAGTTGTACCGTGTAAATCGGCCGGCCGGCCTTTAGAGATATGAACCTACAGTTTCATTTTTTCTTGCAATTTTTTTGCATGATCAAACTTTGGTCCAACACCCCTACATGGAAGATTTGAACCAAGAATAAGCTGTCTGAGTCCCTTGTTGTAGAGAAGAAAGGCTTGTTTTGTGTCTCCCTTCTCATCTAAAGTAAGAGCTTGATTGATATATCTGAAAAATAACACCAACAACGGTAAACTTATTTATAACGAACCCAGAAATGGGACAAAAACCTTTTGGCAAACATTGAAATCTGAATGTAATATTTCTTAAAAGAAAGAAAATATAAAATCCATGTATAAAAACATTACTGTGACCAAAATATGAGTTTTTAACTCAGATGTAAACTTCACAGAACCCTAAACCTTGACTTTATTATCAGATATGAATGTTTCATATTTACTACGTCGACATATATACTTTTATATTTGACGTACAAAACTTGAACATCGAAAACTGAAGAAAAAAATTATTCAGACTTTTGTTCCTTACTTGAAGGCTTCATCGTGGTAGGACTTTATTTTATCTGGAGCGTTGTCATCCATGTTTTGTAAGCAGAGAGTGTGGAATAATTGTGGGGTGATATGATTACGAAATGGTCTAATAATAGAATGTCAAGTGAGTCACTTCCAGCAGTAAAGACGCCATCTTGGATTAGAGAAACCACAGGTAGCCCAAATTCATGGATGTACGGAGCCCAGCTGAGTTGATTGCCTTCCTCCAAAGGAATTGTGGGTCACTATTTTTGGTGTTATAGCGCATAGCCATGATAGATCGCCATGATAAAGAAAATGCAACAAAATCCAAGGTTGGGAAAAAATTGTATTTTACAAAGTTTTTCTCAAATTTGGGTTTTAATTTCCCTATAATTTCCTAAATTTTCCATAAAAGTGTCCTGTGCTTGGGGTGGTATTATAACACCAGTGGCGGATTTAGGGGGGTTCATTAGATGAAAATGACCCTCCCCCACGGCTGGTACCTCGGATCGACAACCAAATTTAACTTCGAATTCTCAGCTTTTATCCTAGGATTTTTATTTTCCTATTCATAACAAGTGATTTTGTGCTGAAATTGTACAAGAAAGGGATATAATTTATCATCGTATTTGTAAGTTCATTTCTATGCTATTTACATATATCATATGGATCTTGGAGTGCCAAAATTATTTATTATTTACTAATTATTTACTTATTATTTATCAAAATATTATTTACTACTGTCAGTATTCCTGAAAGATTTGAGATGGGAAAGTTTTTCCCATAATGCATTGCGCTAGAGAGTAGTGAATGTCGGACATTTGTTTGGGTTTTTTTTTTAACTTAAAAGCTCTGTTTCCCAGTGAAAACTTTAGACTGGTATTTCGGTCAACTTGATCCAAAACTGTTGAAGATGGAATTTTTCTATCAAAGTCTTGATTTAATAGCGCGGTCTAAAATGCTCAGCATTGAACGAATGACCTATAAGTGGTAAATTTAAATGATCTGTTGCTTAGAGAATAATGAGCTTTAACAAGCTGTACTGACCATTGGATGGACTGAACTTCGGTTGACCTGACTTTGGAACTCTTGGGCACCCAAAAAAATGTTATGCATGAGTTCTCAGGTCTTGAAGGAGTAACCATAATCTTTATGTATAGCAAAAACATGTCCAACCTTTAAAATTTCAACTACAACTCTCAATCCACGAATTTTGAGCGGTTTTTTTTGGAAAATAAGGAACCGTCCGTGGCTGGATCGGTGGACTTCGGATGGACCGAATCGACAAATAAATTTTAACCTGGAATTAACCTGGTTTTATGCTGAAATTGTACAAGAAAAGGATATCTGGTGTTTTTAGAATTTATCCACCGTCTGCAATGTACGGAAGAGCGAAATATGCGAACAACAACAGTAATATTAATAATATTAATAATATTAATAATAATAATAATATTAATAATAAT
>OCZR010000255.1:28544-40531 GCA_900234385.1 Anemonia viridis
GAGACAAAGGAAACACCTGGTTGAACGGGAAGGTCACCATCTCGAGCTCTGTCACTTACACCGTAAGTATCTCTGGTTTTCATAGCCGATACCCGCTGTAATAGTTTCTCGCGCTGCCAATGTACCATGCCCTACGAAGGCAGCGATTTCTCACAAAGCAAAAAAGTCTAATAACAATCCTATATTCATAACGCAGATTGTCTTTGAAGCTGTACGTGGTAGTGGTCCTGCTAGTGACATCGCATTGGATGACATCAAGCTCTCTAGCTTGGCCTGTTGAATCGTTTCTCTTATCGTATTCACTCCCTATCATGTTGGAGAATGATGGAAAACTCAGGGACCTCCCAATAAGGTGGGATATATATTCGGGGTAGCACATAACGTTATATTAGGAAGTAGAAAATAGTATGGGGACACGGCTTCTCTGTCGCTGTTATTACGGAAGCATGCAAATGAGAAATTCTTTTGTTTTAAGAATAATTCAAGCGAGGCTATTATATTGGGTCGATACAATGCTTGTTGTCTGATTTGCACCTACCCCACGAATAAATTTGACGACTTTTTTCAACCTTATTTTGTTCAAAATTTCTCCCTGGTGTTTGATTTGCTTAGTAATAATTGATTAGTGCCCAGTCTTCGAAGATCACATAAGCCAGAGTAAGCCTGGGAATAGAAGGAAAAAATATGCAAATAATCTTTTAACGGGAAAATAAAGAGATTGAAAAAACAGATCTTTTGTTATTGTTGTAACTTTAGTAAAATGTATTAGCTATGTTATAGTTCTTTATTATAACATCTTATTTATACACTGTGATCAAATGACATGGGAGAATTTTTTTTTAACAAATCATTTCTTCTTTTTAATTTTTTCTGCTGCTTAACAGAAGCCCATTAATGGTTGTCAAAACACTTTTTTCATGTGAGCCATCACATGCAGTTAAATCTTTCTTCATTTGACACGTGACGCAGTCATCCACGACTTAAGAGACTTATTTACCTGTGAAGAAACAAAAAAATAGTCCCTTTCATTGGCTTATGTAAAGGACGAGGAGCGCCTGCTCAAAATAAGAATAAGAAACAAGAACACTTTATTTTGTTAGTTTTTTCATTAGTTTGCAAAATACCTCGGGAACATGATCCACTTCTGACTGCAATGTCATCTAAACCAATATCTCCTGTGTATCCTAGCCCTCTTTCACCTTCCATGACAATCTGTAAACAAGAATGTTATTGTTCAGTTGTTTGATGATGGATCGATTCCTCGAAATATAAACTCATATCTTACCCTAAACGGTGACCTGCTTTTGATAGGAACGTGTGCGTCCTTCCATTCGTTTCCTTGATTTCCTTTCATCTCCCATATTTTATTTCTCCCGTTTTCATGCTTAATATAGACCGTGACTGAGCCAATAGTATCCCCAAACATATGGTACCAGAAGTGAAGACAAACAGCTGTGGAAGTGTGGTACTGTTTACTTAGCAGTCGCGCTTTATTACCAGCCACAAAGGGGTTAGATGATTCTAAATAGACGTAGTACCCTGTAGAAGGAATCAAATAGGTATATTTTAATTAAGTATAGTGACCATGGTATAGAAAATGGCGAATCAACCGTGGGGGTTGGGTAAGTAATGTTTTGTTATACACCGACATGGACCGGCAAACATCTGGAAGCTGTCGAGCTACGATACCTGACCCAGAAGTGTGGTCAGCGGATGGTCCAGTGCCTTGACTTGGTGTGGGCAGCTTCATCCACCACCAGTCGAATACGTACCCACCAGGCGCCTTGGAGTTGGTAGGGTCATTCTTCCATGTGCAGAAGGTGTGCTCAGTAGTACCAAAATCACAAAAGTCATCTACAGATTGCAGTCAGAGCACGATTAGTGATGCGCAAAGTTAGGACATTTATAAAGATAAATAATACAAAAACGTTCCCAAAAGTTAGCAATTTACCAATGGTTTTTGAAGTGGGAGTGTTAGTTGATGGAACCTCTTTAGATGGTGCCTCTGTTGTTGGGACTTCAGTGGGTGAGGCGGATGGAACCTTTTTTGATGGTACCTCTGTTGTTGGGATTTCAGTTGGTGGAGCGGATGGAACCTCTTTCGATGGTACCTCTGTTGTTGGGGCTTCAGTTGGTGGGGTGGATGGAAACTTTTTTGATGGTGCCTCTGTTGTTGGGATTTCAGTTGGTGAGGCGGATGGAACCTCTTTTGATGGTGCCTCTGTTGTTGGGATTTCAGTTGGTGAGGCGGATGGAACCTTTTTTGATGGTGCCTCTGTTGTTGGGATTTCAGTTGGTGGAGCGGATGGAACCTCTTTCGATGGTACCTCTGTTGTTGGGGCTTCAGTTGGTGAGGCTTCAGTTGGTGAGGCGGATGGAACCTCTTTCGATGGTACCTCTGTTGTTGGGGCTTCAGTTGGTGAGGCGGATGGAACCTCTTTTGATGTGACTTCTGTTGGCGGGGCTTTTGTGGATACAATGATTTTTGATGTAGTCACTGTAGAAGGAAGGTGTGTTGATGGTACTTCTTGGGTAGAGTGAGGGGTGGTTGTCTGGACTTCTGTTGATACAGCTTTTGTAGGAAGGGGTTTTGAAGATGGTACTTCTGTTGATAGTACTAATGGGGTTCGAGTGGATGGTGCTTTTGTCAAGTGTTGCTCAGTTGGTTGGACATCTTCAGTTGCAGGCTTAGAAGTAAGAATGCTAGTGAGAGGTTTACGACTATGACATAATCCATCCTCAAAGAAAATGTCATCAAGTGCAATGTCGGCCTGGAAACTGGATCCTCTTACTGCTTCAAAAACAACCTAGTGGTAAATAAGCCATGATTAAAACAAACTAAGGCACCTTTGATCACCATCATCATCACCATCACCATCATCAACACCATCATTATCATCATCACCATCACCACCATCACCATCACCACCACCACCACCACCATCATCTTCATCATCATCATCATCACCATAAACATCATCATCATCACCCCCACCACCACCGCCATCATCATCATCGTCATCGTCGTCGTCGTCGTCGTCATCATCGTCATCATCATCATCATCATCCATCATCATCATCATCCTCATCATCATCATCATCAATGAGAAAATGCATTAGAGCATACTTATAAAATTTACCTCATATTCATGAACACTTATAATATCGGCCTTGCCCATCATCCAAATAGCACCTTTGTTACCCTGCTTTTCCCATATCTTCTTTCTTAAGTTGGTTTCTATGTCCCTTATATAGACTCTAAATTTACCAACGCCTGGGCCAAACATGTAATACCAAAATGTGATGCAGCGACCAGACGTTGGAGGAAAGGCTTTGCTGATGAGTCTAGTAGTGTCTCCAGTGGTAGCTGGGGCTGAAGACTCGGCAAAGATGTAATAGCCTTGATGAATAATTAAAAGTGAAGATGTTAGTGAGTGTTTTCTTGTTAAATTGTTGTAGTAGGAGATAAAAGAGTTGACCCAGGGGAAAAGTGTCAACAGTCCAAGTCCACCTAACAACTCTCCCACCTATCCATCCATCCATATATTATAGAATAAAAAGTTAAAATAGTCTAATCCTTACCGAAACCGGAAGTGTGATCTCCTGGAGGTCCAGTACCAAAGGTTGGAGTTGGTTTTGACGTTCGTTTCCAGTCTATAGGACTAGAGTCCGTTTCGTCCTGGGTCCAGTGACACCAGACACCAGCATCAAATTCACAATCATCAAAACCTAAATAAGAAGTATTTTTGCTTAAGAAATTCAAAATGGACTAGATTATCGAAGAGTTCTTACCCAGATTACAGTCCTTCATGACGCACGGTTGTCGATCGACCCTTTCACCAGGACACTCGTTTCCGCCTCGTTTAGGAGCAGGATCGTCACAAAGCCTCGTTCTGGTGTGCGTGCCTCTATCACAAGTCGCACTACATGTTGACCAGGATGACCATCTTCCCCAGTGACCATCGATGGGAGCTAAATAAAACAATCGATAGTTTAACAGTATATTTATCATGCACCCGTCTCGCCACAATAAAATGATTAAGCTTAGACACCTACATAACTTACTTAGTATGGAGGGCTATTTTTTCAATAACAAAATAATATTATTTCAAAAGATGGCAGTAAATGATTTACTGTTGTAAACAAAACAATATTTTTTCCTCGGGAACAAAATCAACACAAACAAAATCTTTAGACAACATCTTCAAGCTTTTTCATTCTTATGACCCTTAGGCCTCGTTTTCATTCTTTTTTGAAACTCATTTGCAGCTTAGAATGTAAGCGACCATGAAGTCAACAAACATGACGGCAGTGAAAAGTGTAGCACCGCATTTAATTTAAATCAATATAGTCAATTTTTGACAGTACAAATCGGAGAGTAGAGTCTCAACCCAGAATCACTTTGCAAAAAAATCTGCCCTTTCTTACCATTACATTCCTGAGGACTACATATAACTGTGTCCGTTTGAATGCCATAATAGTCGGCACCAAAGCAAAAGGCCCTGTTATGCTTTGTACAATAGCGTTGTCGATATTTTTGACATTGCTTGCATGGTGTGAAGTCTGACCATGAGCTCCATCCACCACTTGAACCTAGAGACAGGTGAGCAAGAAACGGATGAAAGAAAAATCAGGAAGTATATATATACACACCTAGTTGCAAGAAGCTTGTCATAGGGAGAAAGTACTACATTAAAAAAACAAAAGAAAGAGTTCAGCTCCATGGCCAGTGATTTTCTTGTCTTCGTAATTCCTTTATTTTTCTCACTAAATTACTAATGTTCTTTCTTCCTATGATTATGACAACCTTCTTGAAACTAGGTGTATATATATTTCTAGGTCTTTTATTTTCCCTACAAAATATTAATGACAAAAAAAAGTCATTGTCCTTTTCATAGTTTTGTGCGTCATCTTGAAAGGTAGCCTTGCCTTTGCATCGAAAAGAGACGAATAGAAGTGAGTTTGCAATGAAAGAGACATGCTAACAATTGTCCTATCGTTCAAGATTGCTATGCTATGCTATCTTTCAAGATTGTACACAAAAGTAGCGATGACTTTCCACTGATGTGGAGAACTGTGAAGAGGACTACTCAGTTAAGTTGCCTACTTTTACAGTTGTATAAAGCATTCAGCTTTATTTTATCCAGTTTGCTCAGCCCATCTCGTTGTCCCAGTTCCATATCGGGATTCCCAACAGCTTGTATCGTAGGCTTTGCATTAGCGCTGAATGACAGTTTCCCATAATGCATTATACTCTTGTAATCGTACTCAACACCAAGATCATCTATTGTGTGTTGGTCGTATTTTTCAAAGTTGTCTTCTTTGCCTGTGGTACAACAGAAAATCCTTGTGATTAAATCATAAACTTGCTTCAACGTTTTTGCACAAGAACTCGAGAATCTTCCACTTTGCGCTTCCCTGTTTTCTTTTGCGCAAGTGATTCCTAGTATACTTTTCTAAATTTCTATTCAGGGAAATACTATGCAAATGGACTATCACCGACATGCGTGGCTGTCATCTCTTAATTGGTAGCGGCCCGGTGCAAAACAGAACAAAAGTGGCGGAGAATAATATATAGATCTAGAGTCACGTTTATTTGTCTATCTTTCACGGTAAACATTTGAATTGCAAAAATTACCTGGTTCAATATTTTCCCACATGATCTCCACATATTTGTTCCTGTCAGGACGTGATTGCTCGTGCCAGAATCCTGTTGCGTGCATCATTTCGTGGAGAATCGTACCCTTTTGTTTACAGCCCTTATTTAGGGAAATTGTTTGGAAACCCTCAAGCCAGTATTCTTGGCCAACTGCAGATGAACATCTAAGTTGTGGCACCAAAAACAAAATCTTTTATGAGCTAAGTCATACTTTTGATATTCTGTTTAAGTGTGTATCACCCTTCATTCAATATTTTCTGTTTTGATTCTACATCAAGTAAATAAATGAATGGTAAAATATTTCGATATGATTTGAGTGATGCACTCTTGGAGATACCAAGGTTTATACTTCCAATATGCTAAGTGATGTGACGTCATAGGAGGCTTTTGATTGTATTCGTCATTATTTTTAAATTTAAACACTGAGTACAATTTTGCAATCAACACTCTATGAAATCCTGAAGAATACAATAATGTTTTCGTGATGTTTTACTACCCTAGAAAGTTTTTTTGTTTATTTAATAATTCCTCCAGTGAAATCAAACTCAGCATATTGGAAGAATAATTAAACCTTGATATCTCAAAGATGCATCACTCAAATCATTTCATAATATTTTACAATCCGTTTTTACACTTGATGAACAATCAATATTGAGAACCTTAAGTTAGTGGTGATAGGCACTTTAACCGAAAGGTTGCAGGTTCGACCCAACTCGGGGACGATGATTTTTCGATGTTTTCCTTTTTCTTCGAAAAGGCAGCACTGATTGGCAATAATTGTAAAATCTTCTCTAGGATATGTTTTTACTTACTTGTGAGATTTGATAAATTTGATCCATTTCTTTTCCACTGTGTGGCGAACCCAACGTATACAAGTATGTTGATGAAATTCAGCTATTGCTACCGCAATAGCCTCCTCAAAGGATTCTTTCACTGCGTTGACAAAAACATTATGTATGGTGAAGCAAATGAGCGAACGTGAATGAACATGAATGAATAAATAATGGATAAATGAATTAATAAAATAAAGAAGGGAGAAAGGGAGGAAGGAAGATGGAAAAGGACAGAAGAAGTGGTGTTAGGTAGGTTGGCTTGTTGGATTCTTGGTTGGTAAGTAGATGTGGTGCGATGGTTGGTTGGTTAGTGGTGCTGGTTGGTTGATTGAAAGGTTTGTGTTTTGGATCGGATGGTTGGTACGGATGGTTGGTATAGATCACTTGAGTGACCACGAAACCAATGATGCCAAGTTGAGGTTACAAGATTAGTATGTATTCATACATTTACTGTATATTTTATCAAGTCCAATTAACACATCAACTTGGAAACATTCTTTCGTGGTCAAAATCTTAAGCAAAACCTATCTTCCAAGATATTATTATCTCACCTAATTTACTGTCTATTTCATATGGTATAATCTTTGTTCTCCATAGCTTGCTACGAATACGTTGTGCATTTCTCTTCGATATTCTATCATCTGCTTGAGACGGCATGTCTTCTGGACTCAACTCTATGTCCCCTTCAAACAGCTTCGAGTCAACGTCTTCAGCTATTAGGACGAAAACCGAATAGCGAATGAGTCTATAGGTAACATGGTCATGTTTCCATTTTGAAGAATATGAAGTTATCAATCAAAATTTACATTTATATTTCACAAACCTTCATTTGCAGCAATAATTCTGTCCGTGGCAGCTGAGAGCAGATCTTTAACAAAAGTAATCAAATCAAATCACTTATTGCCCTGAATATTGCGAAGGCTTGAGTATATCAACGGCTATCAAGATTAAAACCTTTGCGCCATTGTACAGTAATATTGTTGCACGGAATATTGCGCGCAATAACAGTAATACCCATTATTAGTAATCATTAAATAAAAAAACTTGAAAAAAGCTACGATATGGTTCGATCAATTTTCAGTTTATATATGTCAATAAATTACACTTACCACTTTCTTTCCTATTCGCGGGATTCTGGAAGGTTTGTCTTGCCAAAAGACTAAGTATTAGGAGAAAAATCCTGGTCATTTTGTCCCAGGAAGCCGTCAAAAATATCCCTTATCTGAACGTTATTGCTATCACACCTTGTACAGAACTATCCTTCCAATACACAGGCAGGTGTTTGGATGAACCAATATAGATATGTTTTCCCACGATCTTTGTAGACGTTTCAATTGATATGTACTTGTGATGCTTACTAGTTGTAAACATGGAGCCAGGCTGTTTGTTATTGAAGCTGCTTAACTGTTGTCTTTAATGTTGAGTATTCACTGGACTTTCAGTAATAAGTTCTTTGCTACGTACAATACAATTCTTTTTGAGCTAAGCTTCACTTTTCTTCTCTCACTTTGGCAGGGTACTGCATGATTATAGGGCACAAAATATATGAACGTGCTTGTCGTGCTAGTAATTTCCTTCCACATTCTTGCTTTGCTACGTAGTTGAAACTTTCGACTGGCCAGATTTAACGATATCCTTTTCTCCATTTCTATTTTCAACCAATTGACCATGTAAAGCAAAGGCACTTGTTGCTTGGGACTGAATTCATCAAGAAGATTGGACCGGCGTCACGTTTTCTGAGATGAACTAGCTATGTTCATGATTGATGAACGAGAACTGAGAAGGAGCAAACTAGCTCTATAATATTCTGATGGCGAGAAACTGAAAGAATATCTATTCATTCATTTGAATTAATCTGTGAAACCAGGCTAGTTCAGTATTATTTTTTCTTGTAAAATCTATTGAATCTTACTGGGTCTTGTACTTTGCTTTCGTATCAACATTTTAACAAGATGCAAATCCCACTCGAGACGTGTGGGCAAGAAAAGTACACTGTTGACATTTATTTCAAGCCAAAAAATAAACAGCGCTGACAGCATGTCTTGATTCATAAAGGAAAATCAACACAATTGAAACTAACTCACAAATGTATGGTAATTAGTAATAATTGAGAAAGGTTGAAACGGCGCTAAAAGTTGATATGAAATTGTCACATATATATCATTATGACATACTGATTTGAATTTTGATGTAGCTTTGATTAAAGTTGAAACCCATAAGGTAATAGTTTTCTAAATGAAATAAACTATCTCAGAAAGACTTTCTGTAGTGTTCGTGTTTATCATTATAGTGAGGCTGCAAAATCTTGTTAAGCATTCCACATCCATTTTTGCTCACATTTAAAAAAAAAATAGTATTTAACGTTTAGGGCTTTATGCATATTATCAAGCATTCCTTGAAATCAAACTATTTTGAAGGACGGTTTGGGAAAACATTGCCAAAAACGAATTAGAAGTGCCCTTTTAGTAGAAGTTGTTATTACAGCTGAGCTTGCAGAAAATCTTCTTAAGGTTCGTTTTCCAAAAATCAAGTCAGCGGACGGCAACGTGAAACCCTAAATCAAAACATGAAATGTGTTGTTATTTTAATGCGGATATATAAAAGAAGATGCCTAACAAAATAACGTAAACTTTAATCGTGACTTTCTTTAAAAATTGTAACAAAAGAATTGAATGTCAAAAGAAAAGATAATCCGGCCTGTTCTGCGCTGACATGGCTGGGTCATGTTGAATTAATAATTTATCTAAATTGAATTAATAATGTAAAATATTTCATAAAAATTGTTTATGAGGTACAAAGTCATTATGAATCATATGAGCGGCTAAAGGCATTAGAGGTTATTTAACACGAGGTGTGACTAACGATGACGTCATCAATGGCTATATCACCAAGGTAACCAGAACCACGTGTTCCCTCGATTATTATCTAAAATCAAAACAAGCACAGGTAAAAATTTGAAAGGAAACACAAGTGTCGTCACATTTGCCTAAAAGAAGACACAACTATTTCAACAAGAGCTGAACCGGTGAATGGCAAATACATGGTGATCAAGGATACAATAATGATTTGTACAACCGAAAAGAACTATGGGGCAATTTTAATTATTTCTTCGCTTAATACAGCTGTATAATGGTGCAGGTATTTTGAAATCAGAACTATATTCTCTATATCAAAGCTTTCTACGAAAGCTTTTTTTAATTGCAGTCTTTGCTAAAATAGTCAGTCAAGGCTCGTGCAATTGCAAGATCTTCCAAAGCATCATTCGTACCTATTAATTACGAATTGTACTCGAGTCGTGCGATTTTCTATGCAATATTTTGTAAAGCTACATTTATGATATATATGTTGTCTAGTTTAATCGGCATGTAAACAAAGAAACAGTCCTGAAGAGAATGAAGTGCGTCCATAAAACAGAAAACTCACTCCCAAGCTAACAAACATTCATAATTCTAATTACCTTGAATGCTGTAGGACTCGAAAAGGGGAAAACCGCATGAAGCCAGTGTTCTCCATGGTTACCGCTCTTCGACCATACCTGGGTTCGACCAGAAATATTGTCAATAAAGATGGCTAATGACCCAACAGACTTCCCGTTCATGAAATACCAGAAATCCATACACATGGTCCTTGAAGGTTGATACAATTTGCTTATCAACCGCGCCTTCATGCCTTCACGGTAGGGACTGGATGCTTCTAGGTAGATGTAATAACCTATGAAGCAAGAAATATAGGGATGTCATTATTAGAAATATTATAAATAACGGATACTACATAGAAGAATTAAATGCTTCAATGTCGCATGACTAACATGATATCTAGGATTTGCAGCCAGTATTTGCGACCGCTGACAGTTGTGTACACGTTTCGTCCGGTCCTTCTAAGGACTCGTCAATTAATGATAAATCCATTAATGCTTTTAGGTGGTATGTCTCCAATTTTTCAATTTATCTTTATGCAATTATTAATGATATTATCTTGTTACTTCCCTAAAAATGACGAAGTAAAATGCCAGAGGCGAAGACAACTAAAAGAAGATCCTGGATACTATAACAAACCACAAACTTACCGTGTTGGCTGTGATCGGAATAGGGCCCAGTCCCTCTGCTTGGAGTTCTACCTCGGTGAACCCACCACATGTATCTGAAGACGTTGTCCCCTGTTCGTGGGTTGCGAGGGTCGTTGTACCATGTGCAGGTGGTTCCAGATGTTATACCAAAATTACAAACATCAGCTGAAATAGATAAGTTATTAGCTGTGATGTCTTCTACGGGAGAAAATGAGAGGAAAGGTGGGTCTTAAATAGCTTTATGAGTGTTACAAAAAGTAATGTATTCAACGTTAGGGATCTTTGTATTGCAGAGTATTGTTTAGTTCTAAGTTCTTTGGTCTTGGCAATTGTTTTATTGTCTTCATGACATAGCTTTCCTCATAGTGCAATAGCAAGAGCCGGAAAGGTATTCAGATATAAAGGGGAAAAATGATAAGTCTGAGTATGAGGCCTTCTACGCGGGGAGGCTTGGGAGACATGGTGACGGAATGACAAAATCTCTACCTCACAAATACGACAATAATTGAAAAGAGTTGTTGAACTATAATTATGAGCTAGTTCTCGGGATTGCACATCTATTAAAGAGAAATTATTAATAACGTTCAAATACGTATACTAAGTGATTACAAAACCTACCAGGAGGAGGAGTATTTCCTGCTGTTTGTAGTGTAGTAGGCGCACGCGTCGAGGTGCTCTTGTCAATGCAAGAGCTATTGGTAAAGGTGATATCATCGAGGCCTATGTCACTTCTGTAATCACTACCACAAATGGATTCAAAAACGATCTTTTGGGAAGAAAAAAGATGAGTGAGGGTTTTAGCATCATTTAAACGAAGATTATATGGCTTCGCAATTTACTAAAATATATGCTACTTCCAAAGCAAATCTTTATTACGTTAAGAGAAGAATTTTCCTTTTGATCGCCAATATAGAGCACGCAGATATTAAGAATAAACGGACAACTAAATGTAACGGTGAGACCGGGATTCAATTGAAAATGGATTTCTTGCTTGGCCATTATGTTGTCCCATTTCAGACCACGTAGACTCAAGATTCTTTATTTATTGTTTGAGTTGTATCCATATTCATGTGTCTTCTCGTGTACAACCGTTAAACAAAGAAATGATACTCTAGGGAATGACACGTGGTCTTGAGAATAAGATTCTTTGTTTGAGTTGTATCCATATAATATGTGTCTTCTCATATGCAACCGTTAAACAAAGAAATGATACTCTAGGGAATGACATGTGGTCTTGAGAATAAGATTCTTTGTTTTAGTTGTATCCATATATATCTGTCTTCTCATATACAACCGTTAAACAAAGAAATAATACTCTAGGGAATGACATGTTGTCTTGAGAATAAGATTCTTTGTTTGAGTTGTATCCATATCCATGTGTGTTCTCGTGTACAACCGTTAAACAAAGAAATGATACTCTAGGGAATGA
>OCZR010000378.1:0-16348 GCA_900234385.1 Anemonia viridis
CTGCTCTCGACCAATCAAAGCGCGCGTAGTATCGCAATTATTATATAAAAATATATACACAGTACGTATTAAGTTAGCTGAAGTAAACAAATATTCCGCTCTTGCATTCTGATAGGCTTTTCACTTCGATGTAAAGAATATAGAAGTTGTGAAGTCAAACCTAGGTAAGTAAATAACACCGAGATACGTTTTTCTTTCAAGTTTCAACTACAAGTTTATCAGATCATAAATAAAGAATAGATGACGAAACTTAATCAGTGTGAATCATTATCAATGAGAACTGAGTTGCCATAATCGGATACAAAATCGAGCTCATTTGCAGTGATAGATTTCGTTGTGAAACTCACATCTTAAAAATTTTAGAAGAACATGAAATTATCCTCGTAGATATTTCATAAGTAACAAAGAGGCTTCGCAGCACCATCACGTGATGGCAGCCATGAAAGGAGGCGCAACAATAGTTTTTCTCGATCTTTTTCCCTGGGAAACTGAATTATGTTTCATGTAAATTGGCCATGGATAAGAACAGATTCAATCGTTCTTGACTCCTGTTACTTCTGTCATCACTTAATGGTGCAAAGTCCCAATATGTATTAAGTTTTCCAAAGGCGGGCCAACCCATATTATATACGAGATGATAACTAGTGTGGGCTGCGTCGGTGTTTCTAAAGAAACAGTAGTGATGACTAGGTAATTTATACACCGTAAAGAAAGAGAATACTAACTGACGTTTCGGACGCTAGTCCTTCGTCGGAGTAAAAAAAAAAGCAACGGTATGTTACATAATCTACACTTTTTGTGTATCAAAGACCTCTTCTTCAGTGACGGCTTGAAGGAGACGCAGAACTACTAGAAGCTGAAACTACAACAGAGATAATAGTGTGCATGACGAAAGCAAGCGCAAACGACTGATGTACAGATCATGCGCACATAAAAAGATATGCCTCTCATATTTTAGGTATTAAGCATTCTTAAATCTTTGCGTCGGTAGGACGTCTTTGCAAATGGAAGAAGGCGCAGATCTAGAGCCGCTACAAACCGGCGAACCTACTACAGAAACAGTGCTTGAGGATAATAGCAACAAGACTGACACAACGATTATGCCAACCAAGACTGAGACAGATCTAGAAAACTCGGCTGAGCCTCAACTCCCAGCACGAGACACCGTGGAAGCCTCTGCAGTCCAAGACTATACATTACCTGCCGATCCCAGTTCCACATCAACATATGCATCTTTGTATTCAACTGTAGACATTGAACAGAAGAAACCAGAAGAAAATGAAGACAATGCGCCACCTAAAATACCAAGTCCCTATAACAAAGCATCAGGCGAACCGTTGGTTTATGCCACGGTTGATAAATCCAAAAAGACTAAAGGACGAAAAAGCCATATTGAGGTCGTGTATGCAACGGTGGATAAAAAACGAAAAAGCGCTCCCAAGGTTCGTGTAAAGATATTCGAGTTTGCGGCTTTTTTTAAGTCCATAAACAAGATGCATTCTCACTGGTATACCTTGGGTACAGACAACATACGCGACTATATTAGGCATGATAAATAAAAGATATGGTGGTACCGAGACCAGACCATAATGCATCATGTTCTCTATCTCATGAAGGTTTTATGAAGGTGGTATACGACACTGTTGCATCTAAGGATAAGTTTTGTGTTAACAGGTTTCGTGAACTGAGCCGTTCATGTACGATATTAACGTAACGCCATGCATGTGATATAGCTAGAGATTCGGTGGGACCGACCTATATAAAGATGTCTATAGAGGAAGGTACAGGTGGTAGGGACAAAATAATTAGTTTTTTTTCCCTCAGGGGACAGGAAAAAATTGGAAATGTGTGCATGGTGCGTCTGTGATTGTGAAAGTCGGTCGTGTCTGGGAACTTGATTGAATTAGCCGTGTGCTCTTGTTATTTGTGTGTGAGTCCCTGTTGTTTTAACGTTGATTTTTTTATAATTTGTTTTCTTTCAGGATGACACTTAGAAAGACAAGGATGTTCACCATTTATGCCACAAAGTGAATATCTGGAAAAAATAAAATCTTCAAATTTTATCTATATTAGCTAGACAAGATATATATATTTTCAAAAAAATAACTTTGTAACTCAAAAATGACTTTCATAAGTTGTAAATTTATACAATTATCGTAAATATTATAAACTTCAGATTTCTATTTATTTATTAATTTTTTTTTTAATTCTCGTTTGTCTATATTGCCGTTGTCTTGTACTGGAGACATGTAACTATATGTAATTTATACACCGTAAAGAGAGAATACTTACTCTGGAGACGTTGTACTGGAGACGTTGTACTGGAGACGTTGTACTGGAGACGTTGTACTGGAGACGTTGTACTGGAGACGTTTCCTTGACAACTGAACTAGTCCAATGACATGTCAATTCAGTGTATTATGCAGAGGGTTAATTCTAGCAATTTCTACTGAGTTAAAGATCACTGGAGTCTCTCTGCTTAGTAAGACTAGTAGTCAGTCTTGTGATCAATAGCATCAACCCATATTTTCATTTTCTAGTCAAATCTTCAAACGAACGGCCATATTTTTATGTTTTTATTTTTAGCTACTGAAAATTCTTATAGTTATATTGAAAATAAAGACAACTGATTAATATTAGTAAGAGATTGATTTGTGGTCTTTAAGATAATGCATGCCAGACAAGATAACGAATACTTTTTTGTGAGGCAATTCATTGATGGTAGGTATGAAAGATTCCAAATTTTAAACAACATAGATAAAAAGAATGGGGAAGGATCACTAAAATGTATTCTTAATAAAGACAACTTTCACAAGAAAAGTTAAAAAAATTAGAGGAAAAACATTTGGAAAAAGGAAGACTGTTGAACAAGAAATGTGTTAAGGAACGAACGAACTGCGGAAGCAGGCCTGTATAGATAGAAAGCTCGGACACCCATGGGCCAAAAGTGACTCTTAAAACTCGCTGACAAAAAATGTACCTTATGTGAACCGCATTGTCAAAAGAATATTTTATTATGACTTAATGAAAGATTGAGGCTTTGTTTTTTTTTAATTTTTGCTTTCGAAAGATAACAATTTCACTTTCAAGTGTTTTACTGAGATTATTTTGAATAATCATTATACATTGTATTTGAATAGAAAAATGAAAATTAGGAGTTTCTCCCTGCTTACATTCCTGATAGATGGCAGAAATTCCTTACAATTCACGGATTCTTTATTTCGCTCAGAAAGAAATGATAAAAGACAAAAACTTACTCCAGTAAATTTCTTGGTCGTAATTCCTCTTAAAGACACAAACTAATTGAAAAACATTTCCAAGCTCAGCCAGACTCAGATTTACAATAAACTGCTTAACAAATATGAATATTGCATAATTTTAATGACGTTGAATTAAAAGACTTCAAACTTTTGTTTCTGACAAGCACTTTGATGTCAATTCTATCATTCATAAATCCAGGAGTTTATAAATATATATTTTGCTAACTTAAGGTCATTGTACTTGGACATGTATTATAATGATACGTCGGTAACGTGGAATCGAATATCACCGCTGACATTATATTCATGGGCTCAATGTACTCGACTCCCCGGTTGCCAAGCAGTCGTTCTGTCCACGCAAAAAACGTGCCAGCAATACGCTTTTAAAATTCAACTCTGAAAAAACTCAACGTATGAAGGTTCCACGAAGTGTTTTCCACGTTTGAAGTCTGTAGCCAATAGGGTATGAGCCTTTGACTATTGTGCGTGGCACAATTCTTGCATTTAACGTTGGAGCAAGTGAACCTTCTTCACATTTTGGCCACGTCTGACACCATAACCATGGCTCGGGCCATCCTCTTCTTAGCTTTCTGCTGTATTGTAGGTTTTACCCAAGGATTTTTTCTCGGTGGAAATGAAAAAGATAACATCGGGATTCCAGTTCAGATGGATAAGTTAGGATTTAGACAGGATCCTAAAGTATATTCACATTTAGTTATTCCTCCATGGAGTAGACCTTTCAAACCTGGTTACTGCATGAGCTGGGAATGGAACACTGATAAGAGGTATAGAGATCAGAGGCTTGCTATTTGTCAAGAGCTTACCAAAGGTACGAAACATAACTTTACAACGTATTCTTTCATTGGTCATTAGTTTAGTTATTGCAATTTCCTTATGCCTGCAACGACCTGCAGGTGCTCCCAAAATAGTTCTTTTCAGCTTCCTTCAACAATAGCTGACAAAATTTTGAGCTAGTAACTTTTTTGGATCAAAGAAAACCAGAAATCAAGACGTTTAGAAGTTTTCGAGGTAGCAAAAACAACCTAGAAATGGTTCAAAGAACTATTTGACATTACTGTTACAGAACATTGTATCGTACAGTTTTGCCACATATTAGGGTAAAACTATCTTTTTAATTACCAGAAACTAATACTGAAAGAGATGTCTCGAAAGAAATTGTACTTGAAAAGTTTGCTTTAATTTTATGCTATGTGCAATTAATTCACTCGTCTTTAGAGTTATTTCATTTTTAGAGAAATCCAAAATTTTGTCGAAATTTAAGTCTCGTGTAGTCTGGCAATAATTATGTCAAGTTAGCCATCGTGTCACTTCAATGACATTTGCATACCATGTCACTTATTGATTCTAATGCCATTAAACTTTTCTACGTTGCAATTGTTCATCAAAATATAAGGAACTACTACTTGCCAATATATTGAAGGAAAATCCATGGCTTTCTTTTTTGGGATTAGGTTATTGTATAACTTCGTTTTTGAAAGTTCAGTTTATTTTTTAAAAATTTCTTCAGATTGACATTTTACTGCATTCATACATGTATCTGCAAAGACTTGAAAAAGTATTGAAAAAGTAAAACGTTAGCGATTAATATAAATAAAACCATCTTCCATCTACTTGCAAAAAACTTTGATATATATCACAATAGCTTACTACGGTGTTGAATATGTTGGTAATACTAAGTAATCTATCGTTTTGTATTGGTTTCAGGTAAACACGAGTGTGATTCACCCGGTGGATGCCGAGACAAGTGTCCATTCTCCAATGGAACCTATCCTTACTGGCGTCTACGTAATGCTGAAGATGTACCATTCTTGTGGGTTATTTCTTCCCTTCAAATGTACGAAACCCCCTTCTCTAACAAGCCTTTGACGTCAGACCCGTCCAGAGGATACGCCAGCAGTTATTTCGGACCAGGTAAAAACCCTTGGCATTCAAAGCTATATATTGACAGATTTAACAAGACTTGAAATTTATCATTCGTTAGGGCTGAGCGGGAATTCTAATTAAAATTGTTCTCTTTGATTTACTTGAAACAAAAGAGTCATTCAAAAAGATTTGATGATTCGCACGTGGCGTACTTTGTTGCTTGGTAACCTAAGATATCAGTTTAGAATGATAAGTGAAAATCTACCAGAATAATTATTATGATAACGATGCTTGATTTCTTTGTTAAATCAAGAAACTATTATAATTAAAACTGGACTTTTCTCATTGTTCCACCAAAACCTTAAGAAGACAGAAAATAAGTTTGGTTTATGGGACTCAGTCTACATCGTTTTTAAAGTACTTTTGTCTAAAAAACAAGAGAAGTTTCTGTGCCATTAAAGCGGTTCCAGTGAGGTAAAGTGAAATTGCTGAAGCGACCTGTTTCGAAAAGTACCACTAATATGATACTGAAGGCTTTTGTGTATTCAAGTTTTTCAGAAGAAAATTAATATTCAGTTCGTTACTCAAAGCTTGTTATTTTGTCAGTTAATTCCAACAGAAAGATTCGTGTTGTTCAGTGAACATGTTTTTCTAGATTTTCGTCCGTAACTTTTTATTCTATATTTATCTTATAATGTAGAATTGTTAATGTAAAATGTTGCGGAAAATAAATAGTTCTTTTTTATCCCTCTTTTCGAGTTCTTGATTATTATTATTATTAATATTATTATTCGTCTTGTTTTTATCGTTATATTCCATTTAATTTTTTGTTTTGTTTTGTTTTGCTTTTTTCTTCTCCTTCTTCTTCTTTTCCAGCTTACTGCTATATGCTACTTCTTTTTCTCTTTCTTCTTCTCAAGCTTACTGCTTCTTCTTCTTCTTCCTTAGTTACTTTTCTTCCGATCCTTTCCTGCTTTCTCATTTCCCTCTCGTTTTCCAGTTTTTCTTCTATATTTTGATTCTCCTCCTCCTGCAATTATTCATCGGGTTGCTGCGATTGGTATAGTACAACTAAACTTTACCTCTTTTACCTCAACAAGGCTACAAACCCAGCAATGCGTTCGACAACAACCAAGACACTCTCTGGATCAGCAACGGGGCTGCTCCACCAGGCATGCAGTGGATTGCGTTCGAATTTGACAGACCTGTGTTCGTTGGATCAATTCGTATGGCTTTGGAAGAGGAGAAACCAGAAAGATCTCCTTCAATGGTCTACGTCGAGGCATCTTGTGAAAAGTACTTTAGGAACTTTGTCACAATGTGGGTTATCAATAACCCAAGATGGGAGACTGATAAAAGATACAGCGGTGAGCAATAACGAAGACTTGAATTACGACGTTATACTCAAAGAAAAAATATCTTCACGCCTTTTTTTTACATTGATCTACCAAAGATATAGGCCTTTAGGTCTAAAGAATTATAGGAGACAAAAGTTAACACTGAACAGGGACTAGGCAATTTCAAAGTAAAACAAGAAATATGACTGCGTGAAAAACAGGAAAGCAACAACCAAAATTAAAACAGAACTAAAGGCTAAACAAAGACAAAACTGAAGGACTGAAAAAAAATTGTCAATGCTTTTCCTCCTTGAATTCATACATTTCTTTTTAAAATTTCTAAAACAAGATATTTCGAATTCTTAACTTTTTTCACTTGTGAGTAAAATATACATACAATTTTCATGTGACTTAGTCTAGTTATATTATTTTACTAAATTTCGGTCCTATTTTGCGTCCTCTCCCTATTGCTAAAGACGCACTGCGAAGACCTTAATTTAGCAATCAAATTTAAAGTCAATTTTTTGTATATTTTTACCGGTTTGTAGTGTTCGGACAAGCCAAGTTCACTACCCTTGGAGCCAGCGGTCGCCTTGGTCCAGTGAGCGTAGGTAGCCATTACAAAGGACAAGACCATGAAGGCAAAGTGAATGTCAATAAGGGTGTTCAGATGTGGAAGGTACCTGCCTCAGGAACCTACTCTATCGAGGCTGCTGGTGCTTCTGGTGGATATGACAAGTTTAGCGCTGGTGAGAATAGAATTTTGTGATATAAGACTCGCGCGCTCTGACTACTTTAAAGCCTGCAATTATGGTCTAAGTAGAATATAACGAGCGCTCTGATATTGTTCGAAAGGCTAGTTTTCTAGAAAATTAAAGTACACGTACAATCATGGAACTAAGGTATACCGAATCACATGCTGGTGTTATCATCTTGAAAATCAAGCGCGCTGCAGCAATGCGCGCAATTTTGCAGGCAATGTTGCTAAAGTACGATCATTTACTTCGGTAATGGGCGTGCAATAAATTGAATTGCGTCGGGTGACACGACTCGCAACATCGCGATTGCATGAAAAATTGCGCGCATTATTGCATCATATGTTCGTATCTTAAAATACTCAACAAGGCAGACGTCTGTTTTGAAAAAAAAAGCATTTTCTTCATCTCGATTTTAGTATTCCAACACAGATATATTTAACCAAATTTAGTAAATTATATAACTCTTGTTCCCTTAGGAAGTGGCAAATTCAGAGGACGTGGTAGCCGTGTTAAAGGAAACTTTAAACTCAAGAAAGGCGATATCCTGAAGATTATGGTTGGTCAAGAAGGAGGTAAAAATCCATCATCTGGTGGAGCTGGAGGAGGTGGTGGTTCTTTCGTTGTCAAGGACGACAACTCCCCCCTAATCATCGGTAAGTGTAAAGGTTTTTCAAGTCTCATTTTTTAAGGCTAAACCAAACCTTAAGATTGCAAAAACCTATGGCGCGACGTAACGAACAATGTTTCATCTTTACAGCTGGTGGTGGAGGAGGAGTGGATAAGTTGAAGGGCGAATCTCCTCGTTGCCATGGTACCATCTCTCAGGAAGGTAATCCTGGATATGGTGGCTCCATGTTCCAGGGAGGATCAGGTGGTAGAGGAGCTGAGGAAGGTGATAATGGATACTCTGGAGGCGGTGGCGGAGGACTGAAATCAAATGGTAGAAACAACAAGAACTTTGGTGGCGCCAAGGGAACTGGTGGAGAGGGTGGAAAATCGTTTGTTTCCGGTAAGTGTGTTGCTTAAATATCTCTTATTGTAGTTAAGTGTATTATTACGTGTATTCTTTTCCTGGTTTGCTTTCTTGTCTGTTTACCTTATTTGCTTTCTTCTTGTTTGTTTTCTTACTTGATTTCTTGTTTGCTTGCTTCTGTTATATATTTCTATTTGTTGGTTGCATGTGTATCTTTGTTGACTTTGCGTGCTTGCCTTTATACTTGTCCTCCTCGTTGATCGTCTTTCTCACTGAACTGCATTGGCATAAAAATGAAATTCATATTTCCAGGGAATGAATTAATTAACTGACCGTCATATCTGTCTTCTCATCAACAGGCGGTGTTGGTGGTAGATCCAACCAAAACCATGTAGATGGAGGCTTCGGTGGAGGCGGAGGACCAAACGGAGCTGGTGGGGGAGGAGGTGGCGGCGGAGGATACTCCGGCGGTGCCAGTGGCTCCCGCTCCAATTCCTGTGGTGGTGGAGGCGGTTCCCTCAACACAGGGACCGATCAGGCCAACAAACAAGGTGCCAACAACGGCCATGGCTACGTTGTTGTCAAACTTGTTAGTTTTAGATAAGCTGTAAAACCCATATAGAAAATTGTTCATTTTACTTAGATTTCTTTTTAAAAAGCTCCTTTTCAAACTTAGATAAGTATATTATCCTGATCATGTTCATGGCTGCAAGAATTATGGGGGGAAATTCAGACCGAAAGACGAGAATATATGGCAAGTGACATTAGCTACACGTACCGACGACTGACCGAACTTTAGTTATATCATCAATTTATTTCAAGACGACATGTTTTATTTAAACGCATTTGGACTTGACGACAAACAACAGACCCTTAGACAGTGACAACATTCGACTGATCCACCGCGACAAGAATTTCGAAATTCCTATTTATTTTTGCTTGATTTATTAAGTTTTACCACAAAGGGTGATACAATTCACAGGCTTCAACATACTGACCAATCCAAGCCGAGCAACGTACTTTAATTTGTTGTTATTTCATTTTTATTGGCATGATGATTCATCCAATCCATCACATCTTACACAAGTGTGTGCATGACACATATTATGGACAAACTCGACAGTGGACAAAAACGCGACGTGGCAACAACAACAGCACAGAACTGACTGAAGAACAAACACTACAACTGCACCGACTCGTGCTTTCTACTTTTACAAACATTTTCAAAAAAAGACGAAACAGACGCACTTTATGTTTGTATCGGATGACCGGACCAACTCTAGACAGAAAATAAAATAAAAAACTGTTTGAGGAATGGTAGCAGGATATACCGATCACGACTCAACGAATCGAATGCGGCATTTTGGCTCTACCGGATAGGACCATCATTTATTTATTTACTTTGCTAAACTAACGAACTTGACCGACACAAACGACCAAACGTTTTGGATAAAGACAATTTTATTTTTGACAACAGACGACAATTTGATATATATGAGACAAGTTTTGTTGATTTTGTTTCCAAAAACATTTGACTGAAAATCGATGCAACACGCAACGGCATCAGACAGCGGCAATGTAAAGCAACACTACATTACAACAACAACAAAGAAGGAGGAGGAGGAGAAGAAGAGGGAGAAGAAGAACAACAACAACAGCGACAACGACAACAACAGCAACAACAAAGATCTGAAAACGTTTGACCCACATCTTCTCAGCCTTATTGAAGGAGTTAAAACCGGGACAAAGGAAGGACAACCGAAAATTCTTTCCCCATAAATCTTGCAGTCATAATTGTGTTAGTAGACTCATTGTTTCCATATCATGTCATAGATCCCATAGATCCTTTTTAGAACTTTTGCTGTGTGTTTTTGAGTCAGCTGCCCATTATACGTGCCTCACTGCACAAATCTTATCATAGCAATAAAGATGTTTTTTAAAGACACTGATTATTATTTTTTCATTTTATACTGGATTGAGATAGGAGTGGTTGGGATGTTGACTGATCTTGGTAAAGATAACATGAGGATTGATTACCACATACAGTCGTATTCATCAATCAATGATAAAGATAGTGCCAATTCAGATAATTCAAAGTGCACAAAAAATGAAATTTAAGGAAGTTGTTGGGGATAAAACTGGTTAAAATTAACGGCGGAAAAAAGGCTTGCAAACCAGTGAAGCAGTGCAAAAACTGCTGATGATAAAAAAGAACAGAACAGAACAGAAAACAACAACATAGACGAAAAAGGACAAAACGAAAACGCTACAAAAGGGGGAAATTCAGTGCACGAGTTATTGCATGTTTTAATCTCATGTCACTGACATTTTATCGAACTCTAATTAAATTGAATTGAAATGCACTTGTGCCAGCAGCTGATCAAAGTTAGGGCATCGAGTGTTAAGTGTTAGGTATTAGAGGGTAGAAAACTTGAAAATCCACATCGTTACTTATTCATCTTAATAGAGCCCCGAATTTAATACATTCAAGGTATTTTAAAGAAACTTTAGAGAAGTCGTTCGTTATATAGACTTTGATGACATTTCTTCAATACATCAATATCCACCATTTTGTTTTCGGTTCACTTAACTCGGCGAAGGCATGGGATACATAGGAGGCTGGGGCTCACTCACATGATGCGCATGCTTGGGTGGGCTGTGACAGCTGTACTTCACTTTGAGGTTCCCATTTCGTCCTTTTCTCTTGATGGAACACGAAGCCCATTCTGGCTTGGTGGCTTTCTCTTTTTTGGGTAAAATTGACTCCATCATTTCGACGAGACATGTTTTTGTTTGTAATTTGAGGTCATCCACTGGTTCATTGTCCAGTTGGATTTCTTGGATGTGAATGATGTCTCTTGAGCTACACTTGATAGTAACATCACCGCTTTTAGATGACGCTGTTTATGATAAAAAAAAGCTATTTGAGGGGACCAACTTATTTGGTAGTTTTACGGAGTGGGATGGCGGGTTAATCGTGAACCGTTTGGTGTTTGACATTAGTTTTTCAAGGCCTTCAAAATTTAGTTATCGATACCCTGAAAGACTTCTCAGTGGAATCATCAAATTGGCAGGACAAAGGTACTTTACAGACTGTATTGGAATACGATCTTTCCATTAATTAGAAAACCATGCAGACAAGGTGACATGTATATGGGCAGACATGATATTCTGCGTTATTTTTTTGATTCTCGTTATAAAGAAATTGACAGAACATGTACTAACTCGAGAAACGTTTTCGACAAGCATGAATAGTAGCGGAGCGTGCTGTGTGCTTTCATAAGGCACGCGTCCTCAGCCAATCAGAATAATAGGGACTGAGATATTAAAGAACCTTAAAACCTCATCCTATGCTGCTAACGTTGTATGAAAGACGCGTAGCAAAACCCAACTTATGTATTGCGTAAAACTGTAGAGAAAACAAGATATTTATTCACGTACTTACTTACCACTTCGCTCCTTGGGCACATGCACAGAAGCGACTCCTGAGTAACACCAGAACACAGTAATCACCATCACAGTATTTGGTACACCCAGCTCAGGAAGCTCAATCTTGCATCCCGCGGGACGAGATCCCGTGGGCATGCTATGAGTTTGATCGCAGTTTTTCTGTGCCTTGCCTTGTATTCCAGGGTATTCGTTTTCGGCTGTCACTGTATTACCCTTGCGTGCAAGGGTTATGCCGCTAACCTTGATATGCGGGGACTCGATGTCTTCGCAGTTTAGTTCAAGGGGAAGCCCCCAGGATTTACCTTTATTATAAGAAAAAAAACAAGTTAACATTAAAGGTTCTCAAGAATAAAAATTCTAGAGCAATAAAGGAAATATGTCAGTTTGGATATTTATGTGTTGCTGAATACAGTGGCGGATCCAGGGGGTGTCCACAGGTCCACGGGACATCCCCTAACCCCATAATTCCTCTATCATTTCTTATTAAAAGGTATACATTTCTTCAAATTCCTCGGATCCGCCCCTGGAATACATCAAAAAATATCCAGAAATATTTCAGTTTTTTAAGGAAGTTTCTAAGGAACAACCTAACCAAATTAAACTGAAGACGGTACACGTGAATTTACCTGGAGTCGCGGTATTTTTATTCTTAATGAATTGTTTATATAATATGAAAAAATATTGATATAATTTATAATCAAATCTTGGATTAAAGAAAAACATAAATACAGCTGTACCACTTGACACTTACCAATCAGAACTTTATTGCTATTCCAAGGGGTATTATCACCATTCCCTCTGCACATCATGGAAAACAGTAGAATAAGAACCACCATCAAACAAGCACACCAGTTGGCCATCTTACCTAGTTTTAAAATTCCTCAAATCTTAGCTTGATTCAAAATCACAGAATGCCTATGAACGAACACTATAATGATAGGCAGAGCGATGTAGTAGGCTTCATCTTTACTGAGCACTTGCTTTTAGCAACCTTCAAAAACTGCTCGACTTTGCGAAGCTGTTATATCCATAGAAGTAATTTCGAGTGAATCATTTATTGCGGTTGTTTCATTGTACAAAACGTAATGCTTGAAGAACAAGGAGTAAAATTGGCTAGAGGGCAGTCACCATAGCAACGGCTGGTAACCTTAAAAGAATGGTTAGAAAAGGTTGTAGCAGGTTACTTAACCGTTTGCTAACCACTAGTATTTTAAATGATCAGAAAAAACATTGAGTTTCAAGTGCAATGACTGAGTATGTTGTTTTAGTTCCAATTTGTTTATTAAGAAATACTGATGAAACTTTTGAAATCGTGTGCCGTTCAACGTTCAATTCAAGTAAAAGTGGTTTAATTTTACCATCAAGACCTAGAACATGTTCGGTTAGAAACATTTAGCAGAAATAAAACTTTGACTTTTTCCGCTACAAATTTACCTGCATTAGATAATATTTATCATTTGGTAAAAAGTAATAAAGATAAATGCTTAGCACACTGATTTAATACTCTGGGACCGGCATATACATTTCAATTATGAAATATCTGATTTCCTTTAGAAGCAAATTAAAAAAAATGATCATGAACGATAAAAATTAAAGTTGCAAAGGCGGCGACAACAAAAACAACATAACATTAGAACTAACACAATTAAATTGAAGCCAAATAATACTATAGTAATGAGAGATTTAGCTACAAACAATAGTCAAACTCACCGCTTAAATCTTTATATGACCAAAACTTTTTGAGAGAGCACAGACTGACGTTAGTCCTTATTAAAACCCTGACAATTATGCTTTCTGATGGAAAACAAGAGACGGTAATATATATTCAACGAGCCGGGTAATTAATCAGGAGAAAGTTATCGGGCTTCGACATGTATTTAACAAGAGAAAGATTAGAGAAGAGATTTAGGTTTTCAGATTATGCTCGATATATATGTTGGAAACTGGTTGTCTTATTGTGGTAAATTGCCGTCATGATAGATTTGATAATAACAGTTAATTTAGAAGTGAAGGAAGAGGAGTGAAGAAGAAGGAGGAGGCGAGGAGGACTGAGGAAGAGGACGAGGAGAATTAAGGAGGCGAATGAGAGGAAAAAGAAAACCAAGAAAAAGCAAAAGCACAGGAAAAACAAGAAGAAAAATAGCTAGTTATGGAGCAAGTTGAAGGAAACAAATTGAAAAACGAGGTTTATTTTACAAATCACGGATATAAGCTTATCGATAATTGAATGTGGAAGTAAAAATATATGGATTAGGTACTAAGTAATTTTACATAATCATTTTATTAAATAACATTTATTTAAAAGGCTGTCGAACTAGTGTTTATATTGCTGAACAAAGAGCTCTACCTGACTTAATCCTAGTTGGATCATAAAAAGACATTGAATCTTACATTAGTGATGAGTCTCTGAATGGATAGGAGAAGTACCTGCAACATCATTAACAGGAATAACAAACGATTCAGTTGTTTTGTCTTTTCCTTTGACTCCAAACTGAGCCGGGAACCAACAGTTTCATAGTAATGAGTCATTGAAGTACTTGAGCCAGAGACGTACAATCAAATCGAGCCAATGTATTAGCACTGTTTGCACTCCTTGGAGGAACTATTCTTCTGGAGATGTTTTGGACATCGATTCGGGATTGTCTAGATCTTGAGCAACACTTACAAATAATGGATCTTGCTGCTTTCCTAAAATCTGGCATCCGAAAAACGTAAACTACTACATTGACGTCAGAGTTGCAAATATTAAGAGCAGCTAAAAATGAAAAGATCTCATTTCTCGATATCACAGTGACGCTTATCTTTTCTTGGTAAGGAAGTGTTTGATAGTACACGCAAGCTGGGGATATTGTTATAAAAGATGCTACGGTTACGAGGAATAGCGTAGCTGCCAACTTTCTATCGCGTAAAGTTTTACTTCGGACGTCAGATATTTTCCTGCAATTTTGTTTCATATAGATTCCTAAATAAGAACCGAGAATTGTAACAAAAACGGCCATGTTTTTGACTTGGTCAAAATGGAAGAATGGATACCAAGAAATGATCCCAAAATGAAAAGCCAAAAGTTCCAAACATGAATTGATTACTGCAATAAGCCAAGGCACAGCGATGAACAAAATGTAGAGTCGCGGAGTCGGTTTCTGTGATGAAAGGGAAACACCACAGCCCATAGTCTTTCGAGTACGGAGATCGAAGCGATTGTGCAGATTGAGGCAGCTACTAGACGAATGTTTAACTCCACAAATACTAAAGATACGACACGAGGAGTAGATTCTCTTGAAAACCACAGAGAAGCTGCACCTTCCACAGCCATCGCCAGTGTTGTCAAGCCAACCATTAGATCAATCAAACATAGACATACAACAAGATAATAGGCACGTTTGCGTAGACGTTTTGTTCGAAGGAAAACTACCAAGCACAAGATGTTACCAAGAAAAATGAAAGTCCCTATGAGGCACAACAGACCAAACCTGGTATAACCTGGAGAATTCCCGATAGACGCCGTGGAAAGCTCAGAGTTGATCTATCATTCATGTCAGGTGTACCAAGGAGAATTACTTTGAATTGTTTGTTTTCCAAGACGACTTTTTTTAACACCTTTGTTGTCTTCCCTTATCAATTGATGAAAGTTTTGTACGACTTATTAAATTAATCAAGCATTAACAATGTAAAGTTCATCTTAAATAAGAAAAAAAATAATTAAAAATTAATGGATTTTTTTGAAAACATTAATAAGGAAACGAATGTTGATGCCGATGTTGAAACTGTTAGGACCAGAGCTCGGCGAATCTGGTCTGAGAGCATTTGACGGATCTTTGGGTTCTAACATCGGAATTGACATTCAGCCAGTTTTTCGTAGTAAACAAATTCTTAGGCCTGAAGAAAAGATGCCTGCTATTATTAACAATCATCGCGTTGTTTATAAATTTGAATGTGATCAGTGTGATGTTGAATATGTAGGTTATACCACAAGGCATTTGTATCAACGCGTTCTGGTGGAACAAACGTATTCCATCAGCTATAGGCAAACACTTTTGTTGATAAGTATGATGGCATTAATATTTCAACTCTTGGTAGTCTTTGCTCTATCCCTTATAGTTAAATTATACACAAAATCTCTTCTTATTGAATTTTTTTATAAGCTATTAAAATAATCAAGCGATTTCGCACAGGTGATCGAGGCTAATGCATTTCTTTGCCAGTGAGCCGAGAATAAATAAATTAAATAAATAAAATAACATATTACAACCACCACTCCCCCGTAAGGGCTCTTCCGTGGGGTTGACTGGATAAACCAAGTGAAATAAAGAAATCATCATAGAAACATAAAAAGGCTATTACATGTAAAGTCCCATCTGGCAAGGAGGCAAACCTGCAGTTGGTTATTTACAAGCATGGTCGAGAAGCTGAATTTGAACTAATCGAAACCAGAACAAATACAGAATAAACTCAACCAAGATGGTATATTGAAGGAAACGAGCCATTGATCCATATTAAGTAGAAACTATTTTTTCTAGATTCAGTCCATTGATGTACATCTTTGATTTTTAAGTAATGATCCGCGTAAGAACTAGGGGGCTCTCTATTGTTCAGCGGCATTTCAACTTCCCCATTCACATATAATTGTTTTGGTTTTCTGAGTTATAATAAATCAACCTATAAATAACATATTTTCGAAATAAAATG
>OCZR010000484.1:0-13840 GCA_900234385.1 Anemonia viridis
TGAGGAATTTCTTTCTTCTAATTTGATCAACTAGAGCATCAAGAAACAGAATTACAAAATCTGCTTTGAGTTCATTTGGGAAAGATTCCCAAGAACTTTTCTGTAATACCGTTGGAAGAGTCCCAGCTTGTCTTTGCGAGAGAAGTTTAGAACAGGTTTTCTTAAATGCCTCAAAGTTAGATTTGATGTACAATGGAAATGCATTGTTAATGCTGTTGTAGAGTTTCCAAGTAAAGGAGATGGTTGGAGCTTTTTTCACCATGTGACCTAACAGCCGCGTTCGCTCATTGTCGTTGAGGCTGTGAAGAATAGCATATGTTTCATCCTTCAAAAGGAAATCTTCCTCGTCATTCCAATTTGTATTTCCAGATATATGATTCATAATGTCCACGCCAAAAAAGTAACATAATTTAACAGCATACTGCATGGATACTCCGCTTTGGACATTTCCTAAGAGACCACCAACCAGCCGTCCCATATTGTGCTCATATCCTTTAAACAGATTCTTGTCACTATTTAATAAAAATTGGATCAATCGCATAGCAGATTCGTCCTCCACCAGCTGCTTTAATAATGGAGGGTTTTTGTTCTTTGATCCTTGCAAAAGCCTGTTATCAAAATGCTGAATAACATGAGCAAAAAAGATGGCTGTCTCACTGGATTCATTTGCTGCAAATTCCTGCTGTATCCAGCTTGATACCTGGCGTCTTCTATCCGTTGAAATGTCCGAGCATCCAAAGTTGATATGATCATATTCTTCTATGGACTGTTTTAATGACAGCTCCTTTTTGCAAAAACGACGAAACACCAGTCGAGCAAAATAGAAAAGTCCGGTTGTAATCTCGTTTGGAAATCCCAGGTAACGAAATACGGTGAAATGACTCCTTGGTTTCCCATGGCCAATTGCCCGTGAATCGTAAGAGTTGATATGACTTCCATAATTGGCGACGACCGAATAGCAGAAATGCAATTGGGTTAACTGGCCTGGAATGGTAGAAACTGGGAGACTCCAGTAGATGTTGCTGTTATCCAAGGGGCTCATTGGAAACGCTGCAACGCACTTTTTCAAAAACGGACTCCAAACGAGAAGATTTACCCTGTATGCTGGATCCTGTACACTTACGTAAAACGAATAAGGCATTTCCTGGTGGAATAGAAAATCAATGCAATCATGTTAATAAGGACGGTACTTGGGAAGGAAAAAAGGAAGACAGCAATGCAATGAAAAAGAGATATGCGGGGTAAAGTTGGCGTGACGTGAAGTGCGTAACCTGAGTGATGTGATGTGAGGTAGTATAAGTAGTGTGGGATGCTGCGGTGTAGTAGGGGGTGAGAGGTGGGGTGAGGTGATGCAGGATGGCATTTCATAATAGTGAATGTGATGGTGATGGCGATGATAGCATAATGAGATAATTATAATATTATTCGGCACGGCACCTGTTTTGGGGGATATCCCAATAGTGTTTTTGCACCATCAAAAATCTTGGACATCATTCCCTTTTCAGCACCCTCCTGTTTGGATTCAGTCTTTCCATTTCCTTCCAGATTCCCGCCGTTTTCGATTACCAAGGTATTCTGCATTATCTTCTTTCCTGCCTCACTCTCAACCTCAACCTCAACTTGATCCCAGTTTTCAGGTGGTTCATTTTCAGCATTTCGATCAACGACAACGTCATTTCCCGTTTTCTCATTTTCATTAGATGCTTCGCCAGCCACCGAAGAGGTGTCCATTTTTTCCTCCAAATTTTTATCGTCCGTGTCTTCTTTTTCGTGCTGCTCCTCTCGGTCAACTTTCTCCTCTTTAATTACAGCTTCACTTCCTTTGACGTGGTCTGTCGATGTTTTCATCAATTTGCCGTCCAATTCTTCGCGTTGGTTTTGGCTGCCATCTATATTCTCATTACTTAAGCCTTTGTTTTCATCCGCGTGTTTTTCCCCAGCTGATTCAATGCTGTTTAGTCCTGTACTAGACGGTTGATCGTGCTTTGAAGGGGGATCTTTATCATCAGTCGTAACAGTATTTGTAGTTGATGTTGCTACTTTTTCGTCTTTCCTTTTATCCCCATGATAAGGGCCCGCCATTTTTCCAAATTCTTGATTTCCGCTAAAAAAAATTTTCTGATCATCGCCATTTTCATTCTGCTCTTCTTTTAATTCTTCGTCTTCTTTCTTTAGTTTCTTTTTCTTTTTCGTCTTCTTTCCATCAGTGGATTCTGCTTTCGCTTTTGCCTTTTCTTTGTCCCTCTCTTCCTTTTCTCGCTTTTTCTTCTTCTCCCTTTCCTTCTTTTTTTCTTTTCCAGTAGGATTTTTACTTTTCTTCTTTTTCTTGGCCTTTTCAGCATTTTGCTCTCTTTCCTGGTCTTCAGAATGAGCTGTTTTCAATTCCTATTCCAACATCACGAAAAAAAAATGGTTTAGACCAAGCAATGGCCAGCCATCTTGGACTGCAGATATATATATATATCGTCTCGCATGAGAAATATTACAGTCAACGTAGGTCAAAAAAGATTTGCTTCCTTCATCCAACATGGCTGCCAGCTAATGGTCATAAAAATAAATCTCACAAAAATCCGTTCCATAATTTGTTATACCACTCTTTGGCACATTTATTCTATATTTGATTAAGACATTTCGATGGTTTATAATAATAATTGATAATTGTAGTCAAGCGAGTGCTGGACCACAATCATTGAAGGGGAATTCCCATGAAATAAGATAGCCATCGCACTAACTTTCGTAAACAGATAATGCTATAGTTATAGTCAAGTGGTTAGGAGTTTTGTTTGGACTAGTGTCTAACTTACATATAGTTAAAATGATTCAGAATTGTATTAGGTACAAGCCAGTCAAAGTTAGTCGGTGTAAGCAAGCAGCCAGCAATTGCCCTATTTCACTATGACGTCACAGGTTGTTTACATGGACAAGAGTGATAGCAAAATTAGCGAAATGAAGGCGAAATTTTCCTTCGTTTGGGATATTTAGTGCAATATGTATCTGTTTTCACCTTTCCCCGTCTTATTGACCAAATTTTATTGTGATTTCATTCATTTGGCTGCTATTTTGCCCCCTCTGGCGACCATTATCCTTAGCGTTAAAACAATAGATTGTTTTGATGTGACGTCATAGTGAAATAGGGCAATTAAAGTCAAAGGTTCATTGGTAAGTGGCCATTCAACTCTTTTCACTCGGTGGCCATGTTTATTCCCATGAGAGCAAAAACTATTGTTTAGAGCGTTTCCAAGTGAGGTCCAGGTTATCCCTTGGGATTCAAACCTATTGTTTTAACCAATATGGCTGCCGCGTGAAAAAGGTCAATACAGCTTAAAAGGCCCTTTGCAGGACCTGCTCACATGACCTTGTCAATCAAGACAACCTTACACTAGCTCAAAAAACAAATCCAAAATTAAAATAAGCTTCATTGTTAAAATAAGCATGCACTGAAAGTTTTAGGTTAAATCTTTAAAACTAAAGCAATAGACCTAATTGGTTATGTTACAATGTTTTCCCATTTCAGATCATGTGTCATTCCCAAGTGTATCATTTCTTTGTTTAACCGTTGCACTTGGTTTCACTTGAGAAGACACATGAATATGGATGCAACTTAAACCAAGATTCATATTCTCTAGGGAATGACATGCAGTATGAAATGGGAAAACATTGTAACGTAACCGATAACTGGTCTATATATTTTTTCTTGGAATCCTCAAAGAGTTGATGTGGCTGACTGGCATGGCATGGTTCAAAGAGATTAGCATTTTGAATTGTATCCGTTTATTTTGATGAATGTAACAGCCGGTTGGTTGAAATAATAAAAGAAAAAATGAAATATCTTCTCATAAATCTGTTTTTGAATAATCATATCTTTTCAATTCCTTTTACTATATAACATTCAATGCTTTATTCCAATAGTCTCTCACTTGATAACGGCATCGGATGATGCTGAAACATGAATTTATTTGCATTTGTCTTTCTTATTAACTGCATGTCAAAGTCAAGACTTATCAAATTTCTTTTACCATAATGAATTTCACTCTACTTGACCCATAATGCTCAGAGGACTGCCCCTGTGAAAATCTCAATTATTATTTGACTGATAATAAATTTAATATAAATCACTATTTTAGTATTGGGAGGCATGGAACCTACCTCATCTTGATTAGCCTCAGCAGAATCTTGAACTAAACTCCCTTCTGAATCCACTTCATCTGGACCATCACTATCACCATCCTTGTTATCTTTTCCACTGTTTTTATTTTCAACATTATGAATGGCTGTGTCACTTTCTTCCCTTTCCTCCTTTGAATCTTTCAAAATCTTGCCCTGATCTGTTTGTTGGGCACAAGTATTAGTACCATCACTTGTCGACATCTGACTCCTCTTGCTTTCATCTTGACCATCATTACCCTGTAGGTTGGGAGTCACAGGATGGTCTTGTGATGACATCTTGGTTCACACTACCAAATGTTACCAATAACTATTCATGATTCTCAAGCTGCATGGCTCTAGAATAAAAAAAAATATCCACAAATGTAATTAAATTTATATATTAGATGGGCTTTAAAAAAGAATCAAAGAGTTCCCGCTCATCAGGAAAAATTAAAAATTCCTCAACATTAGTGAGAACAAGGCTTTACAAAATTATAAGGGTCATGAATTATCAAGACCAAGTCTGTATTATCTGCTTCATGTGCTTATTATCCATTTATGTGGTCATTGAATTTATCTGCATTGGTTTTAATCATATGCAGATATTTTTTTAGCTGGGTAAAGGTAGCACCATTGCTATAATTTAAGACCCAGTGTGGGTCCTGTCGGGACTTGAACCCACGACCAACCAAGCCCACCAGGAGTGGGTGGAATGTATAATGTGTACATTTATGAATTCAAAGTGAAAGCAGTTATTTCATAAATCTGCTTAGTTGCATTTTACATTTTACCTTGCAGACACAGAGAATATATTTTTACATTAAGGAATTTACCAAACTTCAAGAGACACGGTGAGTTTAAAAACATAATTCTAATTCTCAGAAAAGAATTCATAAGCCATTAGAACGTAGAACTCTGAACCAACACAGAGCAACAAAGAACCATACTTGGAAAAATGTATCACTATTGAAGAAGTTATATACATATACATAAATGGAATATAAAAAACTACCTGCTCAAATTTTCACCTCCAAAACCAGCAGTATTCCAGCTTTCTTCTTTTGTTCGATCAAATTATTTGCAAAACAAACTGTTTTGCTTCTCCTTTAAGAGAATAACAAAGCTTGCTTGATTTTTTAATAGAAGATATTTTCTTGGAAATATGATGACATGGCTTTAGGGAAAGTCCCTAACAAATTCCAAGAAATTATGAATATTCATATATAATATCGTATTGCAAAGGAAATGATTTTCGAAATAACTTTTAAAGGGTTTATTTTCTTGGTAATGCAAAGTTTTGAGTATCTTGATGTATTTCTTATAGATGAAAAATAGCAAGAAAAGTATTAAATATTTGAAAGGAAGGGGAAAAATTATTATGCGAGATTTCCAAGAATTATAAATATTCATGACGAAAGATTTCTGGGAAATTTGTCACACAAAATTAAGCTTACATAGTCATCAACAAAAAGCCTTGATTCTTAAGGTAATATTTAATCGAATTTTACTGAAAATAATTCTTTAATTTGATCACATTTAAACTTTAAGTGCATCAGAATTTCAGCATCAAGCAAGCGTTCAGTGAATTTCGACTGTCTTGTTGCGTGACAATGCAAATTTTCAACAAATTTTTTAATCATTTACTTGGAGTTTTAGGTCACTGCAGACGGAGGAAAAATGCTCTGTTCAAGCTGTAATATTCAGAAGCTTCGTAGAGAATTCCCTTCGCAAGATCTGTGCAGGAATCGCCACATCGAAAGAAAATGTTTGAGAGTAAGTTGAGCTTGTTCTCTTGTTGTCTTTTGTTGTCAACAACGTCAAGCATTTCCTCAAACGACACAAGTTAACATAGTTCTAAAAGACCCCTAGTATCTTAAAAAACGTTTGATATATAGATTTTTTACGTTCTTTTAGAGCTTTTCTTTTTTTAGAAGACAAAAAATACTTATAAACTGACTGCACTTCCGTTTGTATTTTGCCGACCTCAGCTGAGAATCATTGAGATTTGAACCAAAATTGTTCTCAACTTTCTCAACAAGGTCGATCAGAAAAGTCGTAAATTGAACCTTAAAATCCTTGGTAGTATAGTTTTAAGTATTACATGATTGTATTTTTAGGGATTAAAGGCAATAAATACCTTGATTTTTGGACTTTCCTTGAAGCCATCCACACGTGGAGGAGTAAATGACAGACAGAAATGTTCTCCGAATCATTCCGAATAAGACTCGTAGAAAAGTCGTAAGTCTATCGGCTTTCCCGCCTTAAGACGAAAAAAATTGGTCAGTTTTGTAGCAGATTTTATTGAATTTGTAAAAAGCTGAAATTCTTTAAAAAATCGTTTACTCTTTCGATATTTATTGAAATCATTGACATTCTCGCCGCTTTTGAGAATAAAACACGGTGAAATTTGTACAGAAACGGGAGTTGAAATGGGATTTTTATTTTTATCTTCGACTTCCGTACCCCCAACTTTGTGGATTGCGGGCTCCAGTTTTTTTAATTTTTTTTTTAATTTTAATCTGTTTAAGTGTATTACAAGATATATTGAAGACAATAATTCCTGCCCAATATGTGAAGAAGAAATCCTGGAAGATGACAAGAAGTATCTTGCCTGTGTTGCGAAAATCAATTGGCTTTTTCCAGCACTTGAAGATGAAGAAGAAGAGTCCGCGAGTGTCCCAGTCAGCAGGAACAGTTCAGTGCTTGTTGTGATGCTTGGTGGAGAGAGTCATAGCATTCCTTTCAATTCATCTTTGAGAGTCAAAGATTTCAAGGTGTTTGTCAAGAATAAATTTGGGATAGACCCAGATATGCAGAAACTACTTTACCAAGACAAAATTTTAGAGGTAAAATCCCTCCCTCCCTCCATCCATCCTTCTATCCATTCATTAATTTATTCGCTATTCATTTCATCTTTCCAGAGTTACGAGTCTCACAGTTTCAAGACCATGGGAGACTATAGTGTACAATCCAATGGCAGAGTTCAGCTCGTCAAGATCCTCCAAACCCTGTCGCCATCCATCGAATGTGTCATCTTTGACTTCTCCTGGGGATTTCCAAGCTCAGGCCGAGATTACCTAGACGCTTCTGCCCTCTTGTACAGCGACAGCGATTTCATAGAGTACGTAGATTTCAGGACGAGGTCAAGACAAGGGTGGGGTGCTGTTTCTCACTCTGGATGTATCTCAGATGGCGATCCTAGCCGTGGAAGACATAGAATGCAAATAATGCTAAATGCCCTGCCTCCCGACATAAACAAGGTGTTTTTTACCCTCAGTAGCTGGAGGTCGTCGAGCATTTCGGCCTACAAACGCCCGCGTTTGCAATTCTATGATGTCAATCGTCCCGAAAGGCAACTCTGCAGTGAAGAGTTTGATCGCAGAATAACCTCACAAGCAATAGTAATGTGTAGTGTATGTCGTGTGAAAGGTAAATGGAAGGTCTTTAGCCTCGGCGAGCCTTCAAGTGGTAATGTCATGAGGGAGAGATACCGTTATTTGCAGGCAACAATTGAAAGCATCATTCACAGTGGCATATGTTGAAATCTAGCACTAGAACAAAAGGACAAGAACTATAAAGGCGCAATGTTTCAAGTATCAGTCAGTAGTCGGTTGAAAAACTTCAAATATCAGGAAAATTAATGTTTGTGGCAAGATTAACTGATCAGCTAACTAATTTAATTCAGGGCAAGGTTTGTGAAGTAATTTTATTTTGCAAAACAAATGTATCGATTATTTCAAAGTCTTGAAAGTATAAACAAACTGTAGACGGACATTTTTAGATTATAAAGTGTGTATCACAGATGACGTCATGCTGAGGCATTATGGGATTGAAATGCGGACAAGCCAAGCCAAGAACACGTGCTAATGTGCTGCAACAAGGTTTTCTTGTCTTGTTTCTAATTCGTTAAAAAAACTGTGCATTTTTTGAACTGATATTGATGTTCTTTTCCTTGTAACCCAAGCCTTTTTTACAAAAATAAAAGTTAAAACCCGGATCTTTTATAAACTCACTTTTCAATCAACGAACTTTTTTCTTTCTTTCTTTCTTTCTTTCATTCTTTCTTTCTTTCTTTCTTTCTTTCTTTCTCTCTTTCTTTCTTTCTTTCTTTCCTTCTTTCTTTCTTTCTTTTTTTCTTTCTTTCTTTATAAATCAAATTAAAGTGCACTTCATATGCAAGGCCTTCTAGATCTCATATGGTCATATTTGGTGCCGGGGTGCACTGAGGACATATCTCAAGCCATATAGCATTATTGACGAAATGAAATATGTGTTAGCACTATTTTTTTTATTTTGAAATCGTTCTATAGGCCTTGAAAAATAACCATGTTTTGTGAATTGGCCTTGTGACGTCATTGGTTGCAACGCTTCCATTATACCACCATTGAATAGTTCTTTTGATCGTGGTTTTGATATTATAGAAATGACGAAGACAAGACAAATTTCATTTCACATGCACTTTAACAGCGGCTTATATTCCAAAAAACGGAAGTTCGTCATTATGATCGTCATTATGATAGGGGGGATCCCCCATGGCTAAGCATTATCGTTTCCGAGAATTGAGAATGTGCTTGCTAGACAAATATTTCATAGAATCGAGTATAATGATTTATTCTAGTTAAAAGCGAAATTGCCTTCTTTCAGTTCAAACATCAGTCTCAGTGTTCCAATAAGAAATATATCGAGTTTATTATTATTGAAGGTTGGACCCTCGTCGGTTGATAAAAGCCCAATGGAGGTACACGAAGGTAAGTCATGAAGATCACCTGTGGTTTTCCGGCATCGATTCACTTTGATGTTCAGTAACAGTTGATAAAAAACGAGTCTATAAGAAACTTATTGCAATGGATTTTCCAAATATTTAATGTCTAGTCTCAGGTTCGTGGTGTCGTCAATATTTTATATGACCTATTTCAAAAAACGTTGTCGTAACCAAAAGCTTTAAGCAACAAGCCAATTGAAGACCTCAAAGACAAACGGAAAAGCCGATTATGACGGTTTCTGTTTGTGAGGTTTGAGACCCGTAAACAAACATTTAAGGTGAAGCAGCCATGCTTTGAGCGATTTCTGAAGTCGAGTAATAAAAAATTCTTCGTAGATAAACAGTTGTGATTAAAAGTACCGACGTTCTCTGTGGTGTTGGCTTGTTGCTTGAGGCTTTTTGTTACGACGTTTTTTTGAAATAGGTGTATATAAAGCTCTTGAATTGTAGTTTCCTAAAAAATATTTGACTTTTCGATGTAATTACAACTCTGTTTGCTTCTCAAAATAGAAACAGAGTGTCTAATCTTCAAGGATTCATCTCATAGACATTTCAATTTTTCCGAGTAATGTTTTGTCTGATCGATTCAGTGATAAATTACCTTCAAAAATTTGTCAGCATTTTTTTTTTATTTTTTTATTTTTTTGATATGATGCTCAATGCGTTTAAAATTGCCGATCAACGTCAAAGAAGCTTATTTTAGCACAGATTTTACACAAAGTTCTTCAAGTAGACCTGAACTTAATTCGATAACTAGGCCGGTTAAAAACTGTTAGGGCATCTGACAGTCGACTAAGCCGTATTAAACTATTTAGTGTTGTACTTGTCGTTTTACGTATCATTTCACAATATGTTATTGATGACTTATTCAACAGACTAAGTCGTTTGTTATCGATCGACAACATTTTTTTACGAAGAAACTTTTGGACTAAATGCCTAGCTAGTCTGCATATAGAGGCCCAAAGTTGTTGAACATAATATTATTTTTTGTTTTGTCTCGAGTTTTGCAAGTTTACTTATTTTGTTATGCATGCAGTTTAATCACTCTGGTTTAATTTACTGCTGTCAAGGCTGAGCGAAATCGAAGTTATCTAAGTTCACAGGCAGGGTTACGCACTTATATTACTATATTAAAAGTATTTTGTCATTTTCCAGAAAAGGACTGACATGCTACGTCATCAATAAAGTTCTTGAGCTCAAGCTGTTTTCAAGACCTCGGTACAACAATATTCTTTTATCAAAATCATATTCGTGAAATACAAATTAATAAATGTACTTAATTACTAAATTAGTTGATTAGAAAACAATAGAATTTGCATAAAATTGTCGGTCGGTCGGTCGGTCGGTCATGCAGACGTTAATTCACGTTTACCTGCATATTTGTTTGTTTCCTTATATTTATTTGTTCATTATTTATATTAGTCAATTGTTGTTTGTGCGTTTGCTAATTTTTCCCTTTCTCTTGTTTGTTTATTTAGTCCAACCTGAAAGCCAGCTCCACAGTAAACCGGTGGTTTCTTTTGACCCTTATAAAGTTCAACTTAAAGGCCTCACACCAACAATATCAGAGGCGACAATTACAGACTATATCAATTCCTTGACTGAGAATTCGAGGGTAAAGGATGTGCACATCTGTTCCGATGGTAACGCTCTTGTCACTTTTACAGAACAGCAAGGTAAACTCTACCAATCAATGAAGGAGTATACAAATGTTTCAAAAGTTTTTTGGCTTGTTGCATGTTATATCCCAAGCCCGAAATGCAGTGTGGGATTTTATAATATTTTCTTGCGTGCTGACATTATTTACATAAGACTATAATACCTCTCAGCCTTGGTATGCAACATCCAAGCAACCAAATCTTCAGCAACCTGATATGTTCGATGCGGTACAAATATTCTAAATTTTTTTTTCAATTATAATATACTTCAATCCATAGATTTCGAAACCCTTGTACAAACTTTGAGTAACGACAAGGCAAGCCTGAAAGACTGCAAGCTCACACTGGAGCGCGTTCCGTATTGTACCTGTGTTCTCGTTAGTGGTTTGTCGAGAGTAACGACAACAGACGCACTCGAGTTTTATTTTGAAAATCCCAGGCATGGTTGTGGAGAAGAACCATCCAAAATAGAACTACAAGAAGACTTAGGAAGAGCATTGATACACTTCAAAAACCATACAGGTAAAAAAAATGAATTTTCAATTTTCAAGTCTAATTTTGAGTGCAATAAAAAGAGCTTCGATCTCCTGAGAATTGAAAATAGATTTTCTTGTTCTCCAAATTGAGCTGCTTTTATTTTAAAAACAAAATAAATAATGCTTTCCTTTGCAATTTGTGCAGCTTTAGAAACGCTGTTGAGGAAAGACCACGTGCTAGACGATGCAGAATTGAAGATTGAGCCTTTTTACCCATTCCTTGGAGAAGAAGTTTGTACTAAGAAAATCGATGTTCATCCAGAAATTATGACTTACATAAAAACATATTATGGAAATGAGCTCCAAGCTGTCTTAGATAAAACTGCAATTGAATTACAGTGGCACCCGAAAGAAACATCTGCATTGATCACACAAACAAAATCAGCAGTCCGTGACGAAATAGCATCTGCTGAAGGAAATAGGAACGGAAAGTTGCAAGAATTTTTGGAGGACTTTGAGCAGAAGACGTTCACTGTGGAATGCGATTTGTTCGATGAAGTTGCCGATGGTCTGCAAAAGGAAATCGCCGAGAAAGATTCAAGAAATTTTGATTTGTCTTTGGATAGATCACAATTTGCTGTTAACATTGTTGGAAGAAATGAAGTCGTTAAAAAAATGGCCAAACAAATTGGAAATTTCATCGAAGAAGTAACAGAAGAAAGACGCCTCAAAGAATCTGTTGTTACCCACACTGAACGTGACCTAAGCAGTGGTCAACTTGCTGTGATGAAGAAATATGGTCTTCCGAGTCTTCTTCAGGATTTATACAAATACTCTAACATAGACATTGATGATGGTAATGGAAATGTGGTCATACATTGTCCTGAAAGTAAAAAACAAGAAGTAATAGCTGAGATCTTGAGGTTTCTGGCACGAGTGGACAAAGAAGTTGTGAGGTTATCAGAGCGAGTATTGGACGTGTTTCTTTCCTCTAAAGGAGCAAGATACCTGAGTAATGTCTTAAACAACGAAAAATTAGTTGCCGTGTTAATGATAGATGAGGAACAGAAACTTAGAAACGAAGCAATCGTTTATGCTATGAACAGTGATCACTGTAGAAAGGCTGTTAAACTTATTGACTCCTTCACAAAGGAAAAACAAATAAGGCTCCGAGATGAAAGCATGAAAGTAGTCAAGGGGCCAAAATGGAAAGAGCTTATTCAAAAGCAACAGGATGAGTTTGCAGTTCATATTTTGCTCGATAAGATACATGCTCAAACTTTATGGATAAGTGGTGTTGAGCAAGACGTTATCAAGTGCTATGAACACGTGAAAGAGCACATTGATAAATATACGATCCTCCTAGACTGTGTAGACATTCCACAAGGTAACTTAAAATTCCTATTCAAAGTATGGGATAATCAAGTTAGGCAAATCACAGAAGAATTGAAAGAATCGTTTTTGGAAATAAAACCTAACTTCAAACAAATGAAAATTGAAATGTCTGGGAATCAAAATGGAATCAAAATTGGCAAAGAAAGATTGCTGAGCTACGTAGAAAAAATCCGCAGTAAAGAGGTGATTGTCGACAAACCTGGAATGGCTAAGTTCTTCAAGTCAAGTCAGGGCTCAAAGCATCTAAACATTGTCGAGAGGGACCACAGTTGTATGATTGAGGTGAGGGAAGGGAAGGATGAGCTGATTTCTCCAGGAATTTCTACTTCGTCTAAAGACTTTGATGTCATATGTAGCATTAAGACACCTGAAGGGAAGACTCTTTCAGTTTGTAAAGATGACCTTACAAAGCATCCTGCGGACGTTATAGTCAATGCAGCTAACGAAGAGCTAAGGCACAGTGGTGGTCTAGCAGGAGCAATTGTACGTGTTGGTGGGCAGCAAATACAGAATGAATGTGACGAATATATTAGAAAAAATGGACGACTTCCCACAGGTGAAGTTATTGAAACAAGTTCTGGTAAACTACCATGTAAACGAATCATCCACATTGCTGGTCCTCGCTGGGGTAGAGGTGCTAGACAAATAGGACAGAAAACAAAAGAAGAGGAGCTCCTGTACTCAGCAATCCAGAAGACTCTTTCCATTGCTAAAGATTACCAATCTATAGCAATACCAGCTGTAAGCTCAGGAATCTTTGGCTTTCCAGTTGATTTGTGTGCAACGACCCTCATTCAATCGGCAATTGACTTCTTTAAGCTTCATCCGCATTGCCAGCTATCACATGTTCAATTTACGAATAACGACGATCCGTCTGTAAACGCGTTCGAAACTGAAATGAATAGAGTATTTGGTGATTATGATACTGAGAGTAAACTTGAGCGTTCTGCCGAAGCCTTCCCAAGAAATGCATCTAGGCGTGATGCAGCCAAGATAGAGATTGTAGCAGCTCCCAGGCCGGCGCCCGTTTTCAATGATTCAGCATTCGTAACTCCTGAAGGTGTGTCCATTTCTATCAAGGTTGGAGATATTGCTCAAGAACATGTAAGTAGAGTCAAAACTACTACTGAACATACTGGAGACATACTAAAAGAAATAAGAATTTTAAAGTTGTAATTATTCGAGAATCTTATGTTCCCCGGGTTCTCCACCACGCACAATTGCAATTCGATCTAAGAGTTGGTCTTGCCTTGATATTTATCATTCGTTTATTGTTTTAGAGTTTCGATCAAATTGAAGATATTCTTCACTTGCGTACAAATTTAATAGTGATGAATAGGTAATTTTTACACCGTGAAGAAAGAGAATACTTACTGACGTTTCGGACGCTAGTCCTTCGTCGG
>OCZR010000837.1:4157-16448 GCA_900234385.1 Anemonia viridis
TGGCCCAAATTTTCTTAACATAGATCTCTGATTGGGCAATTTTCACGAGTTACTGACCGTAAGTTACTGACCTTAATTAAGGACCGTAACTCAGATCTCTGATTGGGCAATTTTCAGTTACTGACCGTAACTTACTAACAGTAAATCTCATAGCTAGCAAACCTCAAATAAAATTGCTTTTTCGTCATGTCTGTACCGTAACAGTAACGTTGCAGTAAGTGTTACGGACAGTATCCCACTCATACGAAATCCGCTCTATCTCCTACTAGATTGAATTGGAATTGGGAGGTTTATTTTTTCGGAGGGAAGAAAACCAAAGAACCTGGAGAAAAACCCTCAAAGCACAGGTCTGGAGAGAACCAACAAACAACTCTACTCACATATGTGTACAATACTGAGACACATTGGTAGGATGAGCGATCTATCTATCCACTACAATGCCACATGTGCTTCCCTAAAATATGAAGGGATGAAATATGTTGTTATGTGGGATGAGCTAATACAACTGTACGCAGTGAAAACTTGGAGTTTAAAGTAAGTAAGAATTGTACCATATGATTTAAGATGGTATTAATGTCGAGAAACCAACATTGCTATTGATTATGTGAAGCATGAAACTGTGAAGTTCATTCCCTTTCAGAGAAAACCCTGATGAGAGAACAACACACCAAACAAACTCAAGCAGCCAGGGATCAAACTATGACCCCAGCCGAGGCACAGACTACAGTGAATGTTATGTGGCTAAGAGCCATTGCTCTTATTAACCAAGGGCAAGGTCTGTACCGTACTTAGTTCACATGTTAGTAAGTATATAAGCTTACATATTACAGAGTTATTAACGTATTATTAGCTGAAGCTTTTAAATGATAGATCTTCATAGAGAATTTAAGCTTCATTTTTAACTTACAGCAAAACTGACAACAGCCATTTGTCGTCTTTTTGTCAAAAATAATGATAAATAATCATTCAAATGAAACAGCAAAGCAATTCATATGTGATAGAAAACAATGAAACTACTTTTAACTTACTTTCTAAATAAGAAATCCCCAAATTATATGATATGCAGTTAGATGAAATATCCAAAGCTTTTCTGGTCCCTTTCAGTTGTGACTTGTTTTGGGTACCCTGTGGAATGAGCGGGAAATTTCTACACAGGAAGCCCAAGGTATCAAGCAAATACAATCATTTTTTTTATAAAATAATTTTATTAACGTTAAAAGTTATATCTTTATTGTTCCTTTCCTAGGATGAGCAACAGCTAGACGTCTATGGAGTACCGGCAGTCCTCAATATAATTTATCTTATACAGCTATTGGAGTTCAGTTTATTGACCAAATCTGCAAGATACAAGGACAAAGTTCCCCTTCATATCCAGAGCTTTTTGGCCTTACGGTTGAGTTTGTTCATTGAAAAGTATTTATACTGCGAAAAGAGGAAATTAAATAGTGTTGTAAATTGTTAGCGCACTATGTTTTGAATAGCACACGATCATGAGGTATTGATGCGCACCCTATTAAAAAAACACACAGTTTTTGGCAACGAAAAATAATGTGCGCATCATGCATAAAATTATAAAGACTATGCAGAAGTCAAAATGAAAGCCCTGTGAGGGATGGTGCAATTATTATCAGGAGGGGGGCCGAAAAACCAGAGGGGATTGGGCATGACATAAAAACATTGCCAAGATAGGGGGGCTCAAAGTAAAGTCACTTATGACAATAAAAAAGGTATTTTTTAAAGTATACTTAAAGTAGATGCAAGGCGGGGATGTTATTTTCAGCATAACAGGGGGTGAGCAATTTTTTTGGAGTTTTGGAGGGGGAGCCCTCTCTAATTTTTTGCTAGATTACTCTTGTTTTTCGCCCCCCCCCTCTCCTGATAATTATTGCACAATCCCTAAATGCAGGTAGCGCATACAGAAATAAAAAAGTCTTGCGCATTTATAAACTATCTCATGCGAAGTCATGTAAAGTACTAAGAAAAAATATGACATTCAGTTCATTCTGTTTATCTATTATATTAATACCAACGGTCTTATTGGATAAGCCTAGAGCAACAGAGAGCACTAAATATAATCACACAAGATGGACTATTATTGCTTATTACACTGATAGTTTAATTTGATGGCCATCAGTGGCGGATCCAGCATTTTTCAAACTGGGGGGTTCCGTTTCTTTAGCTGTGTATGATTCTCTTTTGTTTAGACGATGTTTGACAAAAAAGTTGGCTCTAATCACCTAATTTACCTAAAAGATCAAATAGAGGCATGTCTGATAAGTCGAACCTAATACTACCGGAAATCATACCCGGAAGTGGTTATCTTGGTTAAGTCAATAACCATCTATTTTTTTAACAATTGCTGGTAGTTTTTGCAAAAAAAAAATACCCTAATCGACAATCAAAGAGACCGATGCTGCAGAAAGTGTCCTAGGTTTATTTGCTTTGCTGTGAACAACAGATTTGTTTGGAATTGTAATGGATGTGATACAAAAATGTTAAATGATGTAATAACTAAGTCTAGCTCTTCTTTTCCAGTCATTTTTATCAATTTCCCAGAGAAAGAATTGTTGTTGCGTGGTTTTCGTTCCTTTTGTCTTCTCATTTCTTCTTCTTCTTCTTTTTCAGTTTTTTTTTTTTTAATTCGCATTCTAGTTAAAAAATTATGGTTTAAAATTTTAATTTTCTGTTTCCAGTTCCACCAAAGATAAACTTGCTAAACTCCGACACTTTAAACACTTTGCATACTTTCCACTATACATGCAAAGATATGCCTTATAGTCGGTTCTCAGGCACGACACAAACTGGTTAGTTTATGTACACCTATTTCAAAAATCGTTGTAGCAATCAAAAGCCTCAAGCAACAAGCCAAGACCGCAGAGAACGTCGGTATTTGCAATTGTGATTGACTTATGGTGCATGTAAGTGACCGTAGCTCCACAGTAATTCTCATATGAAGAAATCAAAGCTTTCAGTAATTTTTGATGTCAACTAATGAAAATGCACCATGAATAAATCAAGTACAGTTAAAAATACCGACGTCCTCTGCGGTCTTGGCTTGTTGCTTGAGCCTTTTGGTTGCGACAACGATTTTTGAAATATAGGTGTATAAGGTTTAAGCAACGCCCAGCTAGCCATACTGAAATAGTTTGTATCAACTGATTCTTGCAAAAGCCAAATTAATAAGTCTTTTTCGCCAGACTATCAAAATCCTCATTCGACGCAGCCGACTTAATCATGTACACTTACAACTACATTGTATTTGCCCGAGTCGTAAAACCAATATATATATCTGAAGACCAAACTTAATAAATGTAATGAGGTGAAGCGACCAACGGACTGTATGCATGGTTTTGTTGACTGCTCCTAAGCCGTACGATATTACTGATTATAAAGCGAATAGTTATTCAAACCACTAAGTTGTCTGGTTACTTTATAAGGAGTATAACGGGCAAGCAACCGTTTGAAAAACACTTAATTAAAATTTGTTTGCTGTCGCGAATCAAATTTGCTGTTCGATATTGTACACGGATTTTGAGTGGAAACGATTGATCAAAACGGTCATGCCAAGCTTGATTGCATGTGCAGTGATTGGACTCTTCAGTGTCAAGTCCTTCCTCAGCTCTCAACAACAGCATGTGATTCTTGACTACCAACATTGTAAATCAGTTCAGACAATTAGTGACACATTTTTCTTGGTTTGTTTCATTGCCTTCTTCGCTTGATATATTTAGAAAAGAAAACGCTTTTTCTTATATACGTACATTGTAACTATATCTGCGTTCGAGTGCGTTTTAGCTTTCTCCTGGCATATTTTTTGTTTAAGATAAATAATCGCAAACAGCTAGTAAAATACCGCCTTTGGTTTGAGACGAGAAGAAAGTCAGGAAAACGGCGCAGCTCACTATCATGGCCACAGTTTGCGCGTTATGTATATTTCCGGCATGCAATGCCTGTAAGTATTTGGTGTTTGAGGTTAAGTTTCAGGAGTTGTACCTAGAACGGAGAAAACGTTTCACAGTGGCACAAATACATTGACAGCAATTGAAGCATTTCAATCCGGCATTTTTATGACATATTAAAATATATTCTCAAACTTATGTACAGAGAGCATGATCAGGGTTCCGCCAGATAAGAGTTCGAGAACATGCAGAAATGTTTCCCGGTAGCGAAAATTATAAGCTAATAAACGCCATTGAGCTGTTTGGCCCCTGACTGTAATGAGGGTGATTTGACAAATTGTATAGAATGCTGTAGGTTAGCTCCGCCGCAAATCTCGAGATTAAAGATTATAAAACAACGCCTTTCTAACACTGAGAACTATAGCAGGGCATATTAATAATTATTTTGATGACGGGTTTGATTCCCGTCGCCAGGATTCTTCGAGATTGAATCAACTCGTAATTCAGTTTGAATAACAGTGGTGCCTTAAGAGGTCATAACTGCGGCTAACAGACTCTATCCTCTGAAAGTTATACTTCCCGTTTCAGTGGCCTAACAAGCTAAGGGATGTCAGAGGATATCCTGACTGAGTCCGCCCGTCAACCACACAACTGAATTGGATGAGACATTTGTTCCAGTATTTGATCGTTCAAATCTATACCTTGTGGATCAAACATCGTGTCAATGAGTTTAGTTCAAAATCGCGATACAAGGCGGTGCATGCAGTTTATATACTGAACATTTTATGAATATTACCGATGCGCAAGGTTAGTGACACGAAATATCAGATTGCGGAAAAATATCATAATTATGAAAACTGAAAAAAGTAAAAAATTTTCGGCTGTTTCTGAAATGCACCGGGATATCACTATAGTGAAAATGTACGGTAAATATATTCGCATGCAGCTCTTTCGTGAATCGGATGTACCATGACACGAAAGAATTGATTTATAATTGTGAGTCGTCACGAACAAAATATCGTTTGAATCTGCCAAAAAGTCGAACCTTCTAGAACCGAAACATCTTCTAGATCTGCAAACTCAATATACAGAATGGATCTGAATTACGTTTCAAAGATGAAAGTTTAGGGCAAAAGTATTATGTGAGTAGTTTTCTATCTGCCAATTAAACATTCTTCATGTTTCCCTGCTGGCAGAGTCTCCTTTTCTTTTTCTTTTCGCTTGATCGGCGAACGTCGATACAGCGAAAAAAAAAAGAAAAGGAGACTCTGCCAGCAGGGAATCTTCATGTATACTAGCGGCTTTTTTGTTAGGCTTCGTTCATGCGTACCAACGCGGAAGGATGCTGTTTCAATCCGGAACTTCTTTAGTAACCAACTCGTACTAATTGTGGCTTGGCTCATGACATCGCATTGCATTGATTAATAGTTATAATAATAATACCGTCTGTGAACCATATGTTGGAAAATGATATTTATTCGAGGATCGATCAAGAGAGCAGAATGATTCACGTTATTTGCCGATTGAAATATATGTGGCTGTCTTGTGATGGGATCGTTGCGATGTTGAGTAAAATTACTAGAAGGTTGAACATGGCGAACCCTCAAAATTATGGGATTACAACCAAAGGGGGAAGTCTAGGCAGACGCAGTCAACTTTCCTGGCTATATTTTGCATCTTGAATAGCACATTAAATATATATTGTTGAGTCAACTGCTACTATGCTAGATAGATGACGTGGTGCGGGCGAACCGCACGAGCATAAAAAATCAAGAAGGATAAAAATGACGAAAAATGAGCAGAGTAAAGTATTCGAGTTGTAACCTTTCTTCAGTCGGTTTTCACTTAATTTTATTTTTTCGCGCCTGATCATAGCTTTGGGTAGAAAATTGAACCGCTGAACCTGAACCCTGAACAAGATGCCGATGCAGGTTGCCTAACAGCTTTATTTATTTTCTCAATTCATTTTCCTGGTGGAATCGTTTTGAATGTTTCTAAGGCCAAGCGCCGTCTATCCTTCGCTACCGATCGATTCTAACACTAAGATCTCGAGTAGCAAACCCTTGAGATTCAAAATTCCGTTGGGCTAGATAAAATGGGAGCGAGTGCTTCCTCACAGCATGCTTGACTGTTCCCAGCATGTGTTCTTTTCATACTTATCGTATTACTGACAATGGTGTGAAGGTCATGACAGGCAAAAATTAACGAGATTGTTTATGTGCAATAAAGCAATTTCAGCAATTCACATAATCATGCAGGGGTTTTGAGTTTTGATGCGCGCATTTCGTTATACATGGTTGTGATGCCTTGCCGTTCAAAACCGGCGACTGACACAGATCTCGTGTACTAAGTATAGTCAAACGTCGCATTCATTGATGTCATAAATGTTGAAAAACTCGATGAAAGAGAAAGTACTCTTTACGAGGTTGGATATTCATTTACTAATATGAAATATAAGGGTCGTAGAAGTACACAAACTCGTAATGGCTTGTACATTTTTTGTATTCTAAGAGCAAGGTGAGGTTTGCCAACAAGCGATCGTTGAACAACACATCTGGCAAAGCAATCACATCCCACGAAACGATATAGTCGATAGCATTATTTACAGTAATGGTTTGATTACTACACGATATCCCTTTACATTTAATCAAACCAACATTTTCATAGCTTTGCCTCAAGGAACCTTGCTATATACTTATAGCTGAACGGTATTTTCAAAACTATTATAGCCTAGCTGGTCTTCGCATGTCCGGCGACTTACGCATTGTGTGTCCTCATAACATCATACGCTCAAAAGGATTGCGCAAACGAATTTTGCTTTATTTATTATCGATCCACAATAAAAGAAAACCGTCCATGGAATGTTAAAATGAATGCCATGCATTGGTAACTGGAATAAATACCCGGCTGAACTAATGACTTGAAATGTTTCAGTCGAGCTAGCAGAAGCTAGTGATGAGAAAATGGTTAAATGAATTAGGAGAAATTGTGTCAAATTGAGCGCATTTTTCTTATTAACTTACGTACGTACATGCATTTAAAATTTCCACATAGAAATAGTTAATGTATTGTAGCAATGGGGGACTCCTTTATAAGCAAAAAAAGTGCAGCGAAAATAAAAGAAAAGCCATCCGAATATTGTAAAGGAGAATAATATTTTTTTGCATGCGCAAACTTCCTTCCAGCCATGCCCGGCCTGGAAATGGAAATACTTCAAAGCTAAACTGAATATCTGCTAAAATTGTCTTGAAAAATATTATAAATGATGTTAACAATAAATACGAGCACAGTAGAACATTGAAATATTCGGCTGTAACGAAAAGTGTCTGTATTTTGCGCTCATGTATTCCTGGCTACACTAGACAAACATGTTGGTTTAGGATCAGCCAGTTTGCCGTCTACAGTAAAAGACTAGCTCTCCGCATGATTTTCCGCGCCACAACTCAAGCCTGTATTTCGCTAAGTAGTGCCATTTAGCATTTACACGATGCAGTTTTAGCTTCTATAACAGCCTTATACATAAGATGTTTTTTCTCGGCATTGTTGGCGGAAAAGGAGTTGCCCCTTATCTCTGAAGTGCTTTGATGATCATGCAAAACGAACATGGCAATATTATATTTTGGGCTTGAGAATGACTCGAATATTTCAGTCTTCACATCTTGAATTGGGTTTACAAGATTCGTTTTTTCTTCAACTGCGCGCTAACGATGAATTTCCAGTTTCATGCACTTTTGATCGACATGTTCAATCTTACATGCGCCCCTCCAAGACTGCTCTCTCTCTCTTTCTCTTCTTTAATTGAATAGAGTTTCGTGTAGCTTAGCTTCAACTAGCATACCCGTTCTTCAAACCTTCGCCATTTTCCAATCAATCCCTCAGCAATAACGGTTACTGAGTGCATACTGTTTGTTTAAAATCATTCATTTTTTAATATATCACTGAACAAAATTGAGGTTAATTTAACAAGTTAGTTTTAGTAAAACCGAATAAGAAACGTTTCGGCTTCAGTATTTTTGTAGTCAATGGTTTCAGTATTGGCGACTGAGATTGCGTATTTTTGATTTCTTGTTTGAATCTTTGCATGCCTTTTTATTTTTTCTGAGAATAAGATTCCTTTCAAGCATATATATAGTAAAATATGCCTGCTCGGTCTTGGCTCCCCAAAACTTAGTCAGTAATATTATTACGAACCACTAAACTATCTAGTTATTGCGTTTTTGATTATTTGTGTTTCTTGAATTTCTTTTTAATATCTTTGTGGTGTAGATCCGACAAGAAAAAGATTGACGACCAATTTTTGATAAAGTACGATGTTTTGTCATATTTTATGATTCCATTGGAGGCCTGAGAAGTCAGGAATTTGTCTTTCAGTTCTTTCTGTTTTGTTCACTTTTTAAAAAAAAATACAACCCACTTCTTCTTATTCAAAGAAAAGCCGAATCTGAAATGCGATAAAAAGCTATTGCTAAGCGCACTTGTCAAATCATTTTTCAATTCTTTTGGAATCTCGAGCTCAAAATCTCTATCTTTGGAATCAGTTTACAATAAAAAGGAACTCTCCAATCTAAGTCTAAGGTTCTTTTTTCTAAAGGAAGGGAAAGAGAGATAGTAAGGCCAATAATGATTATCGAGCCACACCATCTGAAAACGCTGGTGGGCCATCGGTTTGTATTGATCTCTGTTCGTGCCACTTAAAGCTGAGATAGTTTGAAAAGATTTCAAGCTTTTTAAATTAAGATCTTACGCTACTTGGCTCTCAAGTTGAAACAAAGATTGCTCGAAAACAGCCAGTTACTCACACATTTATGGTAAATTAAGCCCCCTAAGATTAAGTGTAAATGGTCCGTAGGGTGGTGCTTGTATCTTCGGGCGTAGGAAGAAAGGTAAATTGATTGAAATTTGATAGAAGCTCGCCTCGCGCCCAAGGTAGATTAATTGATAATGCCGCACGAACTGAACATTTTTCCACTGTCCGTTTTGACGTGCATGGAAACAAGCTGCGCTTTCCGAGTTAGTTTTACATAGGATTCGGGGGAATCTTTCCTCAATAGACTCGCTAGCAATTATAGTCTTTCCTTGTATAATAACGGTCATTCCGATTAGCCGGGTCTATCAGATGAGTTCCCCGACTTCATGGTGACCTGAGCAATCTAGGACATCCGTCTCTTTACTTGTATGATGATAACACAATGTGACTACACGGTATGTCCGGTCATCAAACAGGTGTTCGGCCAGTCAATCCTTGGCGTATGCACTTTTCAAATTCACGCAAATTTGCTAAAAACACAACAAACAACATTCAAACTTTTTCGTAAAAAAATGAGCTTTCAAAATATATTCTAGTCGCGTCACTGAATAACAAACAATGCCGTTTCCTCCTTCTGTGTTCTTCGAGTTTTCTTTTCTCTAATTTGTGGTATTGTTCTAAAGCGTCAAGGATGGAATTAAAAAGGCTTTATAAAGAAAAGACCTAGGCGGCCCAAAGTCTAGTAGCTCATGGATTACTTCTATCAACGCATATGAATGGTATCACGGACAAGCTAGGAACTTATTATCGCTTTTTGGCGGATCCATTTTGTCTGAAAGCCTCGCATGGGCAGCAGGACATGTACGCTTACAATTAAGCTAGTTGAGTTAGTAACACTTCAATTTCTTTATTATGCTTTTGTGATTGAATAGGAAGGTAGGTGGGGCTGGGGCTGGGAAGATTTGTTTCTTCAATAAATGATTATCAAGAAAATCAAATTGGGAGTATGTGATGTGTAGTTGAGTCGAACCAGGGACGAACCGGAACAAAACACGCAATCAGATGAGTCAACAAGAATCATGGACAACGCCTTCTCGTTTTAAGACCTTTGAGAAACTCTCAAAGATGACAGAGAAAGTATCCCTGAGCTACTATTAAAACACAAAAACAAGAAATAAAAGGAACAAAAGTATACTGAAAGTTTTTCTGTCTTAGTCTTGACTTTGCTACTATAATATTTGCCAAAGACAGTGGAAGGATAATTGAAACGTGTGCTGCATGCCCGCGGCATGCATACGATCTTCATCGAACGTAACTTTGGTGTGTCTAGAAAAAGATAAATAAGGCGAGGTATATCAAGTATTTTGTGTTTTAGATCTCAAAAGAACACGTTAAACTCTCCGGTCGTCTAAGCGCTTTGAATAGCCAATTATTTCCTACACCTTGGCGCTCTAGAAAGGACTTCATTCAAAAGAATCCGAGCCGAGATAATCTGCACGATGAAGATGTTCTGAAGATATGTATTGATGACTCGAGCTCCACCACTTTAACCAATGGTTTTGGAATAAGCATCCTGTTAAGAGATGGATTAAGCTTTCTTCTATTATGAAGCTATTTAAAGTAAAAATAGATAATTTTTACGGCTGTTCAAAAAAGAAAAACAAAACCAATTTTATCCTTTTTCCAAATGGGAATCACATTATTAAGTTACTCCGCCAATGAATTCATCTAGGCTAAATTTTCAAACAAATTCTTAAGACAAAAAGATAAAATGTGACTAATTTTTTTAACTGAGAAAAAGAATACATTTGACACAATTTTGACTCCAATATTTTTTGATCAAATATTTGATTTGAAAAAGCGAGGCTTTTAGAGTAAATATTATTAATTATTTGATGAGACAAACAAACATGTATCGTTTGGCTGTCAAGAGTTTGACGTGCATGGGAGATATCTTCATGACCAATATTTGGTTTGCGTAAATGTTCATTATTCTTTTTCCTCGCAATTCTATCAACCTGAATGACTCATTTAATGATGGCTTTCTTTGTAATCCCAAAAATGTCAATGTTGTTCATTTTGAGTAAATGTACGAATTTTTTGCTGATTTGACTGCAACTCCTTCAAACGGGAATCAAATTTCAGATACAATTTTGAGTTACAAAAGATAATTATAAAGCTGCTTTCAATTAATTCTGAATAAAAACGAATGCATAACTTTTTAAGTTAAACTTTCATTTCATCGAGAAAAAAAATGAGAATTTGGCGTTGATCAAGTACCTTTTCCCCTTATTTTAGCATGAATTTGCCGATCGTTCATGGCGTGATTGAAAGACTTGAAAGTTAATTTTTGGCAAGTCGTTGCGCGAAGCAAAAAGTCAAAATGAGTTTACAGTACTGTACATATTGTAGAAGTGAGCTGTCAACTAGCTTAATACAACCATTAAAACACCTTTAAATCAATGAAGGTTGTTTTCCTAAAGGTGATGTTGTTTTTTCAGGCTTTTGACAGGTTGGTTTCGAGGTTGAAACTTGGGTCAAAAGTAGTTTCCTTTGTAAGCAGAACCAAAGAACCATCACCCGCTTCCTGCAAAAAATATGATGGAATGCTAAAACAAACGCCTGAAAACTAGTCAGATTTTTTACATCTCCATGTAATACGCAAACTACAAATGTTATCAAATATAACTATTCACACAAGGTAAAAATCAAATATCTGTTTTGCAGCACCCCGACTGAGCAAAGTCGCGCTAATTCCAGGAATACGAAGATCATGTATCACACTGGAGACCAAAGTCTGGATCGCCTGTCGCGCGCCTTCAATCTTCGACTCAATCAAGTTCCGTCAGTATTACAAAAATGAATGCAAAGATCATTTATTTACTCTATGATGCTTTTAGAGCCATGGGCTAAGTTCTATGTAGGTGAGCTTTGGTTCTTTAAACAATGAACTTCTAGTTATATGTGGTCAAACAACGACTACCCACGAACGCGCGCTGTGGTAACAAGGCGAAGATGTCAACACCCTTGTTTATGAGCTGACGGTTAACGACCTGGCCAACTATTCAGAAAAAATCCTATTGTGCCAAAGATTTTGCTTCCTCTGAACAGTCAAAATAAAACTCAATACAGTATGGACACAAAAACAACAACAAAAAACACTTGTCGTTTTGCCAAAATAATTCAAGCGAGCCTCTGTCACGAAACTCTGAGGTAAGCACATCTAATAAAACAATAAACGTTCCCACTTCTAACTCATCAAAAGCAAAGTTTTTAGAAATATTTTATCGTAGGAGTTAGCACTAGACTAAACTAATCTGTTGACTTATCAAAGCAGGCTTGTGTGTTTTGCTATTTCGGATCCGAAAGACCGTTTGAGACACAACAATTCATCTCCTCGTTTCCGATAGCAGTTTTGGGAATACAAGACAGGAAAACAAACCTCGATGAAACACGGTCAAATAATCAAGCTATTATCAGCTGGAGAAGGATTGTTTGGAACAACATAACCCGTTAGATAGATTGCTTTCTGGGAGCAGTGGAGTCTGTTACGATATATGGTCGACATGGTGCTATATATAGGTGGTTTCAGTTAGGAGTACTGAACAACTGAAAGTGTAAGTTTAATAGAAAGAAAGACAGAAA
>OCZR010000837.1:16579-28617 GCA_900234385.1 Anemonia viridis
TTATCATGCCTTAATTACACTATTGCTTTCATTTACTTTTTAATTTACTTTCTACTTTTTCAGTTTTACACACGAACAAAAAATATCAAAATGAAGTTGATTATCACCAGGGTAAACTCGAGTGCCATCATTACAGAGTACAGCGCAAGAAAGATGGAGGTCGATCATGTTCATATTCTGGTGCAACAAAAAGTCGACGTAAACTCGTAGCCCAAACCGTAAACTTGGTACCTTACTGACTCACTGTGCAAGACTTTGTCTGCCGAGTATCTAAGCCCTTGTTTTTTTATTCCTTTCATCTTTTAACACCAACCTCCTTAGTACTGTGCCTGGAGCTCAGGCAAGGGTCTTGAACTTCTGCCATCAAGAACGACAATTTTAAGCCTAGCTTAGAACTTGGCTACCATGGATTTATATACAGAGTTTCATGCGCGCATACAAACATTTGAACCGACAAATTTGTTTTGTTTTGACGTTCGTTGTTCAATTGTGACTGTATATTGTATACGCGTTTGGCTTAATTAAAGCCGTTCCAACGTATTGCTGTGTGTAAATGGAGAAGTGAGTTATTATTTTAACTAACCCTTGAGCAAGAATTTGGTGTAGCGAGTCGTTCACACCTGCTCATTACTCCATTCCAGTGACGACAGAACTAGAATACCATACTATATAGTTATACATTTTATATTTTGTTTAGAAAATATCAGAGACATTATGAAAGCTTTCCCTCGGAAATAGATGCTCATTTTGAGAAAGTATTTTTTGAAACTGAAACGACGGCTGAAAGAGTAGTAGATCGAGACTCGCTAGAGAACCACTTGGGTACAAACCGGTCATGACACACCGTGGAAGAAAACAAACTTGTTATATGGTTTTGGGGTTGATATTACAGCAGAAAATTCAAGAATATTGAAGTAATATAATGCGCAGTAAAATGCGGATTTTTTTCTCTCAGTTTTACCACGATTACTCCAGATGTTATGAGGAACGAGAGGGAGTCGAGCGCGCGCGCGAAATGTTTATTTTACCCAAGCAAAATAAAAATTTAGCAATTCCTAATTACTGGACCTCAAACTGCGCACCTTTATCAATTATACATTTTACTATCTCTGCCGTTTTTATGCGTGATAAATTGTGTATATATGTGAAGAGTTTTTTCAAAAATAGTCACTGCGCCAAATTTTGTTGAGACGATCTCCCGCCGTTTGTAATGTTGTCATCTGACCGGGGATTAGCCAATCAGAGTGCGTCTTATTGTGTTGCCGATCGTGGGTGGTCAGTTTCATGTCGAAAAGAATTGAATTACAATCAGATTCGCAGAGCAACTTTCCCTATGGGATTGTAAGCAACGTATATCAACCATTCCTCATACCAAAACGGCTTCATTCTCGTCTGAATGGTTCGAGGACGACCCAAGCTATAGCGATCGTGCTGGTATTCGACTCCGAGAGCCTCGTAGAAGCGAACGATGAGCGAAGATCTCAGGCCACTGGAATAACATGGCGGCGAGTTCTTCCAACGCTCAGTTGGTGTTGTGTTGGGTGATTTTGTGTGGACTTTGTTGGGGCCAAACGCCTGGAACGACGTCTTGTGAAAGGATAAAACCTTGTTCTTGTACGGGGAGACGTGTGGTGTGTAAGAACCAAAGATTAACTCGTATTCCGTTGGGGATTCCTTCAGACATTACATCCTTGTGAGTATTATATTGAGACTAGTAACTGACTACTCTGTTTAGTTAGTGCAGTTTTCTTCACTTCTAGGGATCTTTAAATTCAATTTTGGTGCCGGTTTTATTAGTATTCATACATAGGGTAGAGTGTAGCATGGCTTAACTGGCGGAAAAGGACCATGTTGAACCATAATTCAAAGACTATCCAATCGATAAGACTCGAGCAGTCCATGTACAGTTTATCTGAGGTGAGAGGTCTTTGGTTGGCAGTTCAAACGACTTATCCGTGGATCGTGTTTCACAAGATACAAGAACTTCAATTGAAAATCCTCAATCTCGTGTACTAAAACACTCCTAAAATGATCGAATAGGTTCTATAAACGAGACTGTTTTTACCGTTGAAGTGGGAATACCAAATTCCACGCGAAGAGATTCCCAGACGTCTGTCAAGACTTGTTTAGGTCCGAAGATAAAGTTGTCTTGTTTATTCGGCATTCGTAGCGTAAATTCTCATCAATTGGAGATCAGTTTGCAGTCTAGAGAGGAAGAAAGCTGCCAGCAGAATCACCTAGTTAAAAACTTGACATATTATGAAAGAATTAGTTCGACATTTGGACCAACTTTGATGACAACGAGTCTGATGTCAACAGATATCGAGCTCGCGAAGCAAGTATTTCTTTAGCTTCGGCCAGCGATTCTTGTCCTTTTGACACACGACATTTTTAATACATGTATCTCTTGAAATCTAAAAGTCATCTTCGTACCAGAATTAGTGATAAATTGACGTGAAAAATGTTAAGCAAGTCTGAACATTTCGATTTCTTTCGCGATATCCAGGGAAATATTTTAGGGTCTCTAATAATTCTACTGTCCAACAGATGTGTGGTTCAATCCGCGGCTTTGTTATTGAAGCCAACTTTAGGATTCTTTCCTATCTATGTATTAAATATTGTACTAGACGACGATTCTGGGTCGGTTTTTTAGGGGTTGGTAGTACAAAAAGGTGTTGGAAGTCTATTCGAACATGATAATGGCTTTAATATATTTGAAATGCAATCACTATTATGAACTGTCCTTCTAATTACCGTGCGGATTAAGCCAAAATGTGTTGCATGTTTGTCACTACAAAAGCCTGACTTAAAGTAGAAAAGCTACGTTGTAAGACTCATTCATGTAAAGAAAAGTAAAATCGGTTTTAGCACGGCTAACAAAGGTTATCTGATGAAGTTTTCATTGAAAACTGGCCGATATATTTCAGTTTGAAAGCAGAGGAATGGCTTCCATCACCGAAAGACAAACATTAAATTACTTGTTATTCTTGCGTGCCATGCATCGTTCTTGTTTGCTCATCATATTTAGCTTTAGTGACTATTGTCCTACAGATAGATCGATCGAGGCAGTGACAGTAAGTGCACGAGATTCGAAGATAAAACGTAGGGGTTTTTATTTTAGTTTTTTTGGGAGGCGATATTGTTTATTCTCGTGTGCTCACATGCACACCATGAAGCGCGCTCTTCTTTTTTTTCTTTTCTCATAACCCAGCAGCTTGAAATCCTCTCAACAAATTCCCCGCTGTGAATCCATTTCGGAAAGAGAAAAACTTCCTATGCTCTTAATCCATAGTGATCCTTTCATAAATTCTGATAATATTTCACGTTAATTACAAACACCCCTCTTTCATTAGCTTCTACTTCCAGAAACTTTCCTCTAACTCACTTTCGAAAAAGTTTATAATCCTCAATCTTCTTTAAATCGTTTCTATTTTCGCTCAACATATGGCTAAAATTGTGTTCAATAGATTTAATATTCTAAGAGGCATCCAAATATATATGCCCTCGGGTTATAAGCCCATCTTGAATACTAACCGCTATACGCTGGACTAGATGCAAATATCTCCCCAAAGTTACCCCCTGTAGAGTGCTTTATTAATGAGCCAGAAAGCAGCTATGCTTCATCGGTCCTTCTTATTGTTTTTCATTGTGTATGTTGATCGGTTGCCATATGTTTTCTGGTGGCTTTGCTTGCTACTAATCATGAGCTCTGTCTAAAAGAACTTTTAGGTTGATACCCCTCAATCCATCGATCAGATATTCCACAGTGTCCCTTAGTTTTGACTAGATCTTTATTGTTGACTTTAGGTCTGTGTATTATGTACCCAAGACTTCCTTTAAGAATGTATTTTCTGTTTACCTTAGAAAAAACTTTCCTTTGAAATAACGGCTTTGAGATTAAGACGCATATGTCTTTTGTCATTAAATTTAGCATTCATTTCATTCACAGTTGGGTGTAAAATCCAAAAAATGCATTCCTCCCACTACACATGGTTTTCCCAATGTTTAATTTTCTTATTGGTGACTTGGAAATCTTTAGTTTATATCAACAAGTCAACTTTACTTATTCACTTTGTTAATTTATGTAAGACAAGCTATCCATTGGTGTATTTGCTTACTATATAGGATTAACTCCAAGACGCCACTTGACAAAAAGTCCCTATGTAAACTGTTCAACAAACACAATTTTTCTTTGAAATGCTCTGACTATATGTGTAATTTTTAAGTGTTTTTCTGTTAAGAAACAAATGCTTATCAGCTGAATATATCTGGCTTTATTTTCTGTTTTGACCTGGTAATTATCATGGTTCAGTTTCAATGGTTTGGTTGCAGCAATAGTCTTCAACACTTGAGATATTATCATCTTCCATGCCATACCAAACAGCTATACTCCTTAACAAATTGACTCTTGGAAAGTCCTAGTTACGTCTACACTTTTTCATTAAGAATTTTTCATTTTCATGTTCATAGTTAGGGCTAAAAAGATAATCTTTTTATCATACTTTGTCAAAATGATATTTCTTATCTCCCCATTCTGTCTGAGATGTTTTTATTGAGTACACATTTAATAATTTATTTTCACTTGTACTTTTATTTCCATATTGAAACCTAAACAAAAGCTTTTTGATTTAGAGCAAATTTCCGTTTCATTACTGACCAGGGTGTGCTCCAACAATTTCAGAAGCATTGCCTGTGTTTACGGATATTAATAATGAGCAGTATGGCTCAGTTAACAAGTTCATAGTCTTCTTTCGCACATAACACCAGTCTTTATAGCTCTACCAATATTCCATATCAGGTTTACTATGGTATGGCTCATTGTGTTTAGTGAATGCTCTCTAAAGTGTTAATAATATTGATCCAATGTGATAAGTGGGTGCTTGTTAACTCTTCTAATATGAATGTTTTAGACTGCTATTCTTTAGGATTCTTAACTGTCAATTTAGAAAATTAGAGCTGCAGCTGCCACTACATCAAACACTCCTAAAAGCTGTGAAAAAGCTGTTAGTTAAGGGTCTAGAAAATAGAGGCTGTACTCCACACAAACTTATGCTGTAGGTACATTTAAGTGCACCACAAGACTTAATCTTTAGCTGTCATTATCTGTACTAACTTTGAATCTCCATCACTAAACTGTAAAATTCTTTTATTTTTGGTCTAAAATATTCTGATTATTTAACTCCAATTATTTAATTTCTTTTAATAACAGTGCTGAATCTACTTATAAAAATACTTTTCTGATAAGCTTGAGATATGTCGATGAAATTAATGAGTTTTTGGTCTCCTCTTTGTAATTTCTTTAATGTTGACACAATATAATTAATGTGGTCATTAACAAAAGAGTCAGCCCTTTCCCAAATTGCTTTTTGCTTTACAATAAGATGTTGATCTAGCTGCTTAATAAAGTATTTGCATTATCAATAAACATGTTTTTTCTTGGGTCTGTACCTGCCATGATTCTCATGTCTACAATCCTAAATTTTGGAAGAATATCTCACAAATTTTCTTTAGTTTACTCTTTTATCTTCTTGATATAAGCATATTTATTTTACTTTTTTATTCAGCACCCTTTTAAACATAATAAAAAGAAGATTATCTCTATAAAAAAAGTTAGTAAATTTGGTTTTAATTTTGAAAAAATAAATTGGGTTATGCCAGTTGATACAAACTGAATGTTCCTGTTTTTGAAGCTAGTTGCTTAGGAAGAGTAGAATTTTATTACTTTTCAAAAGTTAAGAAGTTATTGATAGCACATGGTGTTGTGTTGTTAAGTGTGTCTTATGAAAATGTTATTTAACAACCTCCACTTTTGGCTATTTCCTTGGAATCCTAGTTACTTAGGATATTATGAATTTAGGCTTTTATATAGTCCATTTCTTATGGACAATCCTGTTATTTATAACTCGACGATTTGCCGTGGTAGCATATTAATGATAGTGGTACTCCACATTAGTGACGATCAATAGAGAAATGCTTCTTATAAGTGTGTAGTGTTCTAGAATATAAGAATAATGTTTCCACTGTTTTGCAAATAGAGTTGTTTTAGTAGAAGCTGTTTCTAGAAAAAGCTAAAAAAAAATTTTATCATTAACCTTGACTTTCTGATTGTCTAAGGGTATTAATAAGTTATTAATCATCCAAACATGTCAGCAAAAAAACATAATGAATGCAGGAATGAACAACAGGTCTATAGAACAAGAACTTCTTTCTTGTTTAGTTGTATTATTTAGTTATTATACACTTTATATAACAATCTTGAAACCATTTGTTTTTTTTCCAGGGATCTTAGTAATAATAATATTCAACACATAGACACTCAACGATTACTGAAGCTCAAGTCCCTAAAAGAACTGTGAGTAATGCTGAAAGTATTAGCTAATTGTTTATAATGCTTAATAAATCATACCAGATGGGCTCAATTGGCAACTTGTAAGGGTGGGTATGAACCACACCTTGATACTGGGTCACCCCTCTGACTTCAACTGCCCCCTTGAGAATCTTCATATTTTTGAAAAATCCACAAAGATACACTGAAAATCTACATTACTCTTTAACCAAAGGCACATTTACGTAGAGCTAGAATTATTGGAGAAATAGAAATCTGTTCAAGATTAACTTGTTTTTCCCCCTGTCCTTTGCAGATCTATGTAAATAATTTACAGAGAGTAAAACTGAACCCTGTAAATGTATTTGTTGTCAAACATTAAACTGGTATCGGCAAGTTTCTTTTAATGGTCCATTCACTAGAGTATTCTTTGAACACAAAGAAACCAATGTACACTTTTTGACTTTTCCAGATAAAAGATTAGCAAGCTGACTAAACAGATATAATTTATACAGTTCAATAAATTTATGGTTGCATACAGAACAGTTTGATATCAATACATCCCCCTATTATGTTTGACTGTTTTGGCATGAAGGAGTTTCAGATACATACCGGTACATGATTGTCAGCATATAATTTCCTGGATTTGAGGAGGATAGATATATGTCTTTAAATAGCTTTGTTACAACAGTAAATGTAATATAATTTTTGCCTAACATCTGATGATTGACAACAGTACTATTTAAAGCCCTGATATCCGAAAACTTAATTCAGCTGTTTTTTTTTTTCAGCATCCTTCATCATAACAAGATCAAGAAACTTCCTCCTTGGGATTCATTTCCTACGACACTAACTGTCCTTTCTCTGTAAGTAAACCTCTATATCTACTGACACTTGATCTTTCAGCTTCCGGTGCTGTGATTTTACTTGGACCATTTGTAGCAAGGGCATCATGTTGGAAATAATATAGTTTTCAATGGATATTTGTTCCTAATAAAGTGTAAAAAGTCTTGGTAGTTGCAAAGTTGTGTACAACTTTGCATCTTAGCATCTAAATATTCTGGCAAATTTGTAGTCCTAACAAACATTAGCCTTTATGTGTGATTAGCCTTTATCAGTGATACTACTTACTAACTGGACCTCATTTTAAATTGATTCTAGTTGCACAGCCCTAAAATGTTCTTTATGTATTTGCTGTAAAAAAAAAACACCATTCAGCAGGCACCTTCAAATTAAATCAAATCAATACCCTGAAACAGCCTCTGAGCTGATTTAAGTCAGGGCATGGCTAAACCATACAGTAGATCAAATCCAAATAATGGACCCCCTTTATTAAGGGGAAGCCAGGCAAGGTCTTGAAGGACTCTGTTTAATAGAGGTACTACTGCATTATGATAGCCATCATAATCTCAAGTTGGTTGAGTTCCGAGAGGCATTAAAATTTTGGTCATGCAATTTTGGGTCTTTTTTCTTTGCAAAAATGTTAATGATTCCTGTTAATTAGTTTTAAACTTGTGAAATGTTGCTGTTAGTGTAGCTGTAGCACATATATCCTAGCAGTTTGACCTCTTCCTAATCAGTGCTGATGTTGCTAACTTGTTGATTCATTTGGTCATTTTGCTTTCAATCACTGCTTCCTCCCTTGAAAATAGAAAAGTTACAGATTGATTAGTTTTGATTGATGGCAATGAAAAACAGATTTCACAACATCTCAACATTTGTTAGTTAGCAGAATAATGAGAATTACAGTAAATCAGAACTGTTTTTTTACATTTAGTTGCACTTGTGTATTCTTTGTTTTTGTTTTTAACTTCACCTCTTATAGCATTCATAACAATTTTCTTTCATTTCTCTATTTGTTTTGATTCATTTATTTATAAACAGACGTGCTAACCCAGACATTATTTTGAAGGCACATGAGTGGATGCAGATGGCCACAGGGGTACACCCTTTTTGATCATTACCCAGCCATGTTTCTGTGGGTGGTGTGTAAAACTCACTGTATCTTGCCTGTCTGCCTGTCCAAACCCTCTCATTATCTTAGTATTCATCCACTTATAAAACTCGTCAGTTCAATGTTTATTTCTTTTTTGCAGACATCACAATAAAATCACATCTGTGGCTTCCTTTAACACCACCAAACAACACTCCCTCAGAAAACTGTAAGTCAAAGTTATTTTTGGAAGTGTTGATATTATAAAGCTTCAAATGAATTATTTGAGGTTTTTCATGACCAGCCATGTTAGAGGGAAAAACAAAGCATTGTTCCCACCCTTAAACATAGATGCCATAAAAAACCTCTATAGATAATATTTAATGCATCATGCTGTTGTTGGGGCATTGAGGAGCACTCAATTCAAAAGCTTGTTGAAAGCTGTGATTGAATGTGCTCTGGGTTTGATTTAGAGGGTTGGGCACAAGGAGGATCCATAAGATACAAATAAACACACCCACTGTACTGTATCTTTGAAATGTGCAAAGATAATCAACAAAATACTGTTGTAGAGCATTTTTTTCCTGCAACAAACTAGTACACCTCTACCAAATGGATGTACTTTTTCAATGATATATATATATAGCATGATTTTATTATATGGTATTTGTACTTCATACCTCCCTAAAACCCCATTGTGAGCAATCCAATGATTCGGAAACCCAATTGAATTGAAGTTATGCTATCATACATGTATGTTTGAATGCAATTGCATTGAGCAATTAAATAAAATGGAATCTTAAAATCATTTCTTTCAATTGCATTTGATTTCCAAACAATGTTTAATTGCATTTGTTTTCTGGAAGACTTTGAGTTCATTCAATTGAGTCAATTCATTCAGTTAAGTTGATTGTATTCAATGAAATTAAATTTGATGGAATCCAACATTCAAAGTTTTGGATTTGATTGATCAGACTGGGTAAAATGCATTAAGTGCATCAATGTCCATAAGTCCTCTCACACAATACTTTCAAAAGTGGGCTGAAATAGTATTATTTACAGAAAATTTGCTTTCATCTGGAACTCAAAAAGTTGTTCCAGGGATAGGAAAAGTAAAAAATAGGGTGTGGACATACAGTATGGAAATAGAGGAGCCCATTTGTGCAGTCCCACCTGAGTCCTCTGACCCCTACATAGGTTTTTGCACAGCAGAAGGCAGGAACAATCAGAGTTCCCACTAGATTTTGAGACTTGTAAGGGATCCTTGGGGCTCCCCAACATCTCCCAGGAATGCACAGAGTTCCCAGAGCCTGCATCCTTTTCAACTTTTGTGTGTCAGGGACACACATTTGTGCCTTAATGGGAACTCTGGAACAATGCAATTCTTTTTGCACATGACAAGAAAATATATTTTCCAAAGGAGAAAATAACTGTTGTTTTGCCCTCTAACATGGCTGCCATAAAAAATCTTATTGCATGAGTACACCATTTATACCAATTTTGTTCTTGTCTTTTTCAGTTATTTGAATAGCAACAAAATAAAGACTATAGGCATTAATGCATTCGCCAACCTCACAAAGTTAAGATTCTTGTAAGTATTGCAAACTATCTTTCCAGTTTACATGATCTTTATACGTCTGTTCCTCAAAAGTAATCTTTCCCATCTCGAAATGAGAGCTACAGGTTTGTCAGCCACTGGCTATTAAGTGTTACCCGTATAAAACAAGAGCTTAAGAATGAATGAAAATAATGTTCATTCTTGCAAAATCAGCATATCAACTTTTCTGCTGGTGTAAACAGGTTTTACAAGACTTCAAATTTTTTTCGGAGTCGCTTGTGTTGGCAATCTTTCATGATACTAATACTATTGACAACATTGATCACAGCAGTGATTAGAAAAATCCACCTAAGCTCTAGTCATCTGAACCAATGTGACCTCTATGCCTTGGTCATTGGGAAACCTTTTCACTGTAAGCGTTTCGTAATGGCTTCCCGGATCCCTAATTCCTATACGTCATTATTTTTATTCCTAGGGATTCTCTTCAAAAGCTGGCGGCTTTGTTGTGGCTTTCTTAATTCTGACTGTCTTTAGTAAATTCTTGTTTAAAGATCTTCATTTGGAATCCCTTTCAGTGCTAGCGCTTTGTAATGGCTTCCGTTATTCTTTATGCAATTTTTTAATTGGCTCAGTAACCTCATTTCTAGAAAGCAAAAGCTTTGTATTACAGCTTTCCTTATTCCCAATATTTACTTTTCCAAATGTCGCACTAATTGCTTACTTCGAAGTGTGGAAGCCCTTTCGAAGCAAGCGCATTATATTGGCTTCCCTATTTCCTGTACGTCACTTTTCATTACTTTCCCCTCGCATTGATTCGAAAATATCCCTCTAAGCCCTTGTGATCTCAAACACCGCGACCTTCAATTGCCTCTGCGGGGAAGCCGTTTCAATGCCGATGCATCGAAATGGCTTTCTTAATTCCTTTCACGTCCATTGCGATTACTTTTCCAATTACTGGAATTGTCAGAAGTAAAGCCCTTGTCATTTAGCTTGACAAAGCCGGTAACGTCGTGGGAGACATCCAAAGATCTCAAATATTTTTTTTCTTCTGCTTTTCCGTTGTAGAAAACTGAACAGAAATAAATTCACAGCGATTCCTTTCGCTCTCTTACGATTAGACTCTCTCACCAACCTGTAAGTACCTTGACGTTATGTTTTTCTTATCTCCCCTGACCATCTGTTCATATAAGATATCTTATTACACTCCAAAATGGCATTCCTTGACCTTCACTTTTCCATGACGACATTCTGGTAATTTAGCCCAAAATCTCTCCTGGGTATTGTTTTTAGTAAATGGCAAAACGCTCTACATTTTTGTTCATATTGATTGACCGTTCTTTTCATTTTTTCCCCTCAGAGACCTTAGCAGAAACAGCATCAAATTTGTGTCTAATGCATTACGAAGACTCGTACTTTTGCGAACTTTGTAAGTTATTTTTAAGATTTTAGTATCTATGCATCCTTATGTGGTCTGCTGTGTTGCTTTCAACGTGTGAGACTCGAGTTGTTGTTCGAATGATCCTCTTAATTCAAGCTAATCTTAGCAAATATTTTACTTGTGACATTTCTAAGACTTCGCCTTTCGTAACTTCCACCGCCATCTTCTTAAAATAACTGGGCTTTTTACACCTTTTATTCCTAGTTTTTACTATTGGGAAATTTTTTGGTCGTCAAAGAAATTGTTCATTGTTCCCTTGAGGTTTTTGCCCCAGTTTCTTGTGGTTAGGTTTCGTTATTTTAGGGAAGCAATCTGTCAGTACAAGAGTGCTGGAGGTTGTGTTTTCAAACTAGAATTGACAAACGAGTCAACACAAGTCTTCAAAGCTGACAATCAAAATCATAGCCTTAATACATAAGCAAACTAACCGTGAATATTTGTGTCAAGAAAGTCTTTCATTAAAAATCACAGTTGGAAAATTGAAAAATCACAAAGTTTGGCGTATGATTTTGTGACATGATCAATCAGTAATCCAGTTGTTGACATTACTAGCGAGTATCTGATGACCTCTTGTGGTTTCCGATGACTTCACTTCACTAAATAAGCTTGTGGTTTTGAGATACTTTCTCATGTTAGTCACCGAAGAAAAATGACATTAAATCTCCGCTACGTGTTGGGGAAAACTGTATTCTTCTGTACAATCAACAAAATCATACCTCGACGAATTTTGCTTTGTTAAGTTCGATTTTTTCGGGAATAAAAGATAACAAAAGGCCGGATAAAA
>OCZR010000876.1:0-10886 GCA_900234385.1 Anemonia viridis
AAACAACCGTCCTTGTCGAGAGTTTCTGCTGTTTACTTTACACGCACTTTTCGATTTCTTTACAAAATCTCAATAATATTAATGAATGTACTTTTTATGAAGTGCTTTCTATTAAAATCTGTCTGTATAATGGTGAATAACCGCTTTGGAATAGCCTAAATTCAAATTAGAAAATCTTTCTATCCACAGGTTGTTACATACCTTAACAGCGGTGATTCCCAGACTGATTACCACGCAAGTGTGGTACCAAGACCCGAGGTATTGAAAAGACCAAAGACAAACACAGGATTACCATTAAACATCATCCTGCTTGGTCTAGATGGCAACTCAGACGCGAACTTCCAGCGATTTCTACCCGATGCGTATAAATTCCTGAAAGATGATTTAAAGGCATTTATTTTCAAGGGGTTTTCTTTATTGGGCGAGGCCACTACTCCTCAGCTGACTGGACTGCTGACGGGCAAGTCGGTCGAAGATAATTGCGCCGTGCACGAGGCAAGGAAGGGAAAGACTGTTGATGGGACAGTCGATAAGTGGCCGTTTATTTTTAAAACTTTAAAAGAACATGGGTATGCTACCATGTTTAGTGAAGATGCACCAAGCATTGGTAAGTTAATTAGAACCATTTGTCCAGATATTGCTCCAGACGCCAGGAGTGCCTGAAGGATCGGTCTTGGGACCCTCTCTTGCGAGTTTGAGTCACCAAAAGAAAATGAAATATAAGTAAACGTAAATCAATCCTCTTCAGTCCCTGCTTGGATTGAGGACGCCTTTTGGAGTGCCTCAAGGATCGGTCTTGGGACCCTTCTCTTAATCGTATTTGTAAATTTGTAAAAATATAAATTACTTCTTGATCTTGTTCTCCGAGCTGAGTCACTCTTAATCGTGGATTAAGTTTTCATAAGGAATTTGGCTGTCCACATCCTCACGACGCTCGTATGGTATTTTTCACTGACAATTAATAACTGAACTGATATCTTCTCTCTTTTGATCCCCAGGTGCGTTTCATCTTCGTCTTAACGGCTTCAAAACTCAGCCCTGTGACCACTACGGCCGTTATTTCTGGTGGGCAGTACCTTACGATGATTCATTGGGAGTCCACGACGACTGCGTCAACTCACAGCCCCAGCACGTCATGCAATTGCAATATCTTCGTAGCTTTATCAAAGCATACCCCAAAACACCCAAGTTTGGATTTACCTTTCTTGGAAGTCTTTGCCACAAGAGTTTCAATATGGTCAGTAGCGGCGCAAAGGATGTCTATGAATTTTTGAAATCATTAAAAGAGGATAACCATCTTGAGAACACAATGTTGATCGTTTTTGGAGACCACGGCGCCCGCTTTGACGAGATACGGTCAACTTTACAAGGAAAACTAGAGGAAAGACTTCCATTCTTGTCTATTACTCTTCCACAGTGGTTTCGAGAAAAGCATCCTAATTTTGTCAGCAATCTTCAGCAGAATACTCGACGAATTATCTCTCCACTAGATCTGCATGCAACTTTAATGCACGTGTTGAAATACCCAGAAAATCCTTCTAAGTCGTCTCTCGATAAAGGCTCGAGCCTGTTTGAGACTCTGCCTGAAAACCGCGAGTGCAAAGATGCTGGCATACCATCTCATTTCTGCCCGTGTATTCTATGGAAACCGATTCCAACGACCCATAGTCATGTTGAGATCGGGGCGCACTTGACTGTTGCGCATATCAATGACTTGCTCAGAAAGGATTCATCTGTATCCCATTTGTGCCATAAACTCACATTAGACGAGATTGTAAGTGCGGTTCAAGGAATGCCAAATAGGAACGTTCAGCTTTTCAAGGGGATAAAAGATGGAGTCGGCCTCGGCGTTGGTGAACCTATTTACAACGAAGAAAGAGAACCGCTTGAGTGCACCTACGAAATACAGATAAGAGTTCAACCCAGTATGGCGCTATTTGAAGCGACTGTTAAGATTATTGACGGGAAATTTGTTGTTAATGGAGACATTAGTCGCGTAAATCGCTACGGAACTCAGTCTGAATGCATCGTTAAGTCGCATCCTTCACTGAGGAAGTTTTGTCTTTGTAGACACTGACGCTTGTGCAAATATTTCGTACTTTCCATGTGCTGGTGGTTATTTTGGATGTATAAAACGAACCTGAATTAAGTAACGTTAACTATATCCAATACATATGGCGAATATCTAGATATGTCATATAACAGAAGAGCGGAGCTTTTCTGTTCCCAGAGTGAATTAATCGTATTAATATTTTATTGTGCTTGTTGTCCAAAATGGCTGCCATCACGGGATCAATCGGCTGAGCCGAGTAGCCGTAGCCTCAAGATAAAGTTGGGTTGAATCCTCAACGACTGAAGAAAGGGCGCGTTATAATTCGAGGAATGGACTAAACTGGACTGAAACATACACAATGTGACTGAGCTAGTCTGCGTTTTAATATTAAGTGAGTGTGCCTATGAGTCCAGTCCAGTCCAGTCCAGTCGCGGTGAAGGTCCCTAATACCAGTGGTTTAACGGAAATGTAGAATTGAATTCAGTCCTTCATAAGATTTCCTATTTTTACCATTTTTTACAATTGTACGATTTTAATGACCAGTATAGAAGAATATTTTTCAATTCGACTGTACATAAAGTTACAATGAATACTTCTCCTGGTATACATCATACATTGAAGGTATCTAAATATATTATTCTCTAGGGAGGGGAGGGTGGGAAGGAGTGAATTCCAAATTATTTTTATCAAATTAATATAATTCATTCAGATTCTTTATTTATGGGACACATTGAAAATTTGAAAAATGATAGAATTAATGATATAAATAAACGTTCAAATACAACTCTTTGTCTAAAAGTTTTTTTTTTACAATAACTTACTTACGAATTTCTCGCGCGCTGATTGGTTGATTTTTATCATCAATAAGCGGACTGGGTTACGCCTCGTGGATCCTCACTACTTTGACAATGTGATGACGTAATTTATCGTCAATAAGAGGATAGACACATAAAAATCTGCTGTCAATTTGTTTTTTTTTTTCACGCGAGACATTGGTGTTTCTGCGTCTCAGACAAATATAAATTGTATTGACGCCCTGAAACAATCTCGGAGCTGACTAAGTGATGGCACGCGGGAAACGCAGAGATCGAACTCTGAGACTACATCATCCACTTTGACCTTGAATGGGCTATCTGTGGTGGTCCATATTTGATGTATACCTCATGACGTCACACCAAAACTACCACAATCCTTTTCGTATTCAAATGTTCAGCGAAACCCTAGACTCTTCCAAAGTCTCCCGCTCGGCCGCTGCACTCTCCACGCTAAGAGAACAGCGGCCGAGAGAACAGCGGCCGAGCGGGAGACTGTGGAAGAGTCTAGCGAAACCCAAGATACGGCCACTGCACAAACATTCCCGGATGTACTTGCCAAAGCCTCAGTTTGGTTACTATCGGGATATGGAGTTTCGTAACACTTACCGACATGGGTTTTATTGGATAGTTCAACAATAGAGCGCTAATTTAACAATAAGCTTCTTGGCTCATTAGCACTTTAGAGTCTTATCGTCAAATAAGGTAGCGGCTGTTGGCAAGTACATCCGGGAATCCTGTGCATCTGACCGTATCAGTGGGAAAGGCCTATAGTGAAAATCGGCATGACAAGAATGGCTACCGAAAGGGATTCTGGAAGTGCAGGTATAAAACGTCATCATGCTTGAGGATAAATACTTTGAATCTTACGTCGGACGGTTCCGACGCCCATGCAGAGGAGAGTTTAAATACAAAGGCTTTTCCACGGCGGTTCTTTTCAAACTATCTGAAAAGTGACACGATATCACCTTATCAGCCATTATCCTAACCATTTCCGTCTGTACGTCAACAAAAAAAATCCAATACAAAATAAAAAGTAAGAGCTTATTGGGAACTATATGTAACGCGCACTGCGTGCAGATTCGCGCACTTGATAGTCTTTGCCGCTCCCAGGCTGCGGAGAACTAGTAACTAATTACTTACAACGCATGTGCGGAGAGAGTTTAATGGCTGCGCATTACCTCCTACAACAAATTCTATTATTCGCCAGATGATTTTAGCCTTTCAATCCGAGAATATCTACCTCCTCCATAAATCTTGAGACAGTCTGAGTAGCTTTAGATTATTTTCTATTTTTTGCCATTTTTTTGGTCAATTTGCCGCATGATTGAGTAATCGATATAATGGGAATCGAACATCTCCTCAGATCTGGCAACCAATAGAAAGCTAGCTTCTTAGCAGGTTTCGCGGGCTGGTTTTACTCAACGGGAGAGCAAAGCAAGAAGTGATCCAGGAATCACCAATGTTTATACGAATTTTATGCCGCTATGGCTTCTCCAAAAGGCCCAGGAACTGATTTGAAGCAACAGTTTGTCACCAAGGAAGGTGTCTATAAGCTCATGACGTTATCTGAGTACTCTCGGCCGAATAAAATGCCGTATTCAGCTCAACAATGTCACCCAGTCAAAGTATCCTTCGTCACAGTAAAAGAACCCGGAGGATGCAATGACCGGATTGCCTTCAACGTTGGCAGAGACTTGTATTTTTATATTTATAAAGGGGTAAGAAAGGTGAGTGACTAACAAACAACAGCTCAGTCTGCAGTATTCTTGATGTTCAACGTTGGACTCTGAGATTTTGACCCAACACTTCGGCACTTCCTGCAAATCATACACGAAGCAAAGCTTGCAATGATTATTAATTCACTCGAGCATTCTTTTCCATTTTAGTGCATTTTAGTTGGCTAAAAATTTATTATTGATGAACATATTCTGTAGTTCACTCTTTTAGTGGTTCAAAACACTATTCATTTTGTCCTAGGCGAAGATTTTGAACTTGTGAAACTTGGTTTATTTGAATGAGATCAGGTCGACAAATATAAGATTTCTTACGCTTCGTGCAGATTTTTCACACCAAATCTTCAACTTATTATGATTCCCTCTGTTGAAATCGTATTCTTATTACTTGGATTGAAAAGAAACACCTTTGAGCAATGATTTATAGGATGATTTAGAGGGTGTTAATGTATTTGAATCTCATGAATCTTATAATTTCCAGCGTCTAGAACGAAGGTCTTTGAAGCTTACTTATCCAAGACGAAGTACGAAATAACTTGTACAGAAAACAGAAATACACAGAGATAAAAATCCCCTATGTTTGTTTTTGTTCTTTCGCTTGTATTTTGAAAGGACGAGAAGGAAAATCTGGTCGTAAATCAATGTTGCTTATCATTCCGCTTTCAATTTTGATCCTCTGTCACCTCTGAGAATAGCATTATTATTAGGGGACGATGGCCGAAGGGTTGGTTATATTAGCTTTTTTACACCTGGCATCATAATAATGACCGCTCACAGGGCAAAACAGTGCGATCATACACTCTACATTACTACTGCTATTTCTTATACTGCTACATTTCCAAAACATTTTCCTTCTGCTTTTCTCATGTATGTTTGAAGTATGATGTATATGATATTGTATGATATACTGTATCTCTACTGAAATGTTTAATGTCATACCATAATTATGAACTTAGATCTCTGGGCAGATATGGTTGAACACAGTTCTGGCTGCCCAAGGCCAGACAGGATAGTTGGATTTATTAACTTGCAGCTATGGTTTACTGGTGCTATCAATCTGTATCGTAGAGTATTGAAATGCTTGAATCAATTTAGTTGATAGCTTAATTACAAACATCCTTATACCAAAATATCTGATTTGCACTCAGCAAAAACAGAAGCATCCCCAAAAACAAATTTTGTTAAGATCTCTGTTGAAGTCGAGTCATCACAGAGCATTTCAAGTAGGTAACAAAATATTAATTAAAAATATAAAAATCATTGGCCCAAAGAGCAATAAATTGGGTTCCTAATAATTTGTTCAACAGCTCCACAATCAACCAGCGATTTAATTTTTTTAAACATTTTATAAAAGTCAATATAAAATGCAATATATATTCCAGTTTTTACCACAATAACTTTATTTCTTTATGCACTCTAAGTCAAAAGTTATAAATATATTTTACAGTAATTATTATACTATTGTATTCAAATTGTTTATGTTTCCCCATCGCAGTGAAATTCACAACTATTTTGTATTTATTTGTGGCATACCATAAATATACACCCTGCTGAGGTATAATTATCTCAAACCAAAATACTCCTTGAAGACCTGAAAAATCGTGGTTTGAAAATATCTGGCATAGTTAACTGATATACCCACAAACTAACTTATTCCATAATAGACCATTTTCCAAAATGGTGGGCAAAATTTTAAATAGATTGAAATTAAAAATGAATACCAGCACTAAAAAGAGCACCTTGAATTTAATTAAACATTGGAAAGTTTTATGATGTTATGGGTTATCGACGGAGAAAACATTTTTTGAAAATCACGAAATTTGTGTACGCTAAAAGCCAAAAAAGTGGAAATTAGTTTCAGCAAGAAACAAGGTGTAACGATGCCAAATATAATGTGGCCAGTCTTCATGACCAGAGACTGACTGGACAATATTTTAACCCCTGAAATTGGAGAGATAGATAGATCGTTTAATGATAATTACACCTTGCAGTCTTAACAACTGAATTTATTAAAAAAAATAATTGTTGATATGAAAATACTATGTGCTTAGAGATAAAACACTGAGGTACAACACTATTTACCTACATGAAATGACTAGAACTATGGCTGATTATGAAAGAGTTCTTGAAACGATCTGTTCTACAGATGGGAGTGTGGAAAACTCTAGTGTTTCTAAGATTTCCGAGTTGACGCGACTTAGGAGGCTGGAGATTGGCAGGCTTGTGATTTTTCTTCTTAGCAATTTTTTTAAATAAGGAGGTAGAGAGCATACTCCTTCTGGCAGCAAGAGAGGGGATTCCTGCCTCTTCTAATGCCTTCTTGTATCCTAAGTGCGGGAAAATTATTCGCATTGCTCTCTTCTGGATTCGCTCTATCTCATTAGATAGGTAGGCAGGAAAACTACTGCTAAACAGCTGGCATGCATATTCTACTACTGATCTTATAATATAACAATAAAATAATACTAAATCATTCGAACTAATTGCTGCACATTTTAGCTGCCGTAATAAATACAATGATAATGAATTATGTTGATCTTAGAGTTATTTTGTTTTTTGCAGGCTGCAGACCTTACCAAACCACTAGATAAAAGAGTTTACAAAGGCACAATCCCTACCTGTCATGATTTTAATCTACTGACAAGAAGTTCAGAGAGCTTAGAATTGTTAATAGGGTTTTCTGCTGGTCAGGTTCAATTGTTGGATCCCATTAGGCATGAAGTTAATAAACTTTTCAATGAAGAGGTAAGTGAAGAGGTTTGTCTAAGAGAACCTCTCTTAAAGTCCCAAATGAAAAAGGTTTTTGCACCACTTAATATATCTATCAACCAGCCCTGCAGTAGAGTCTGCTCCTTTTTGCTGAAGTGGTATTTTCATACCTGAAGAATTAGCTTGACCAGAGATCTGGATACATAGAGAGAAAAGAAATACATTTATTCAATATAAAATCTTTGGAAAACTATTTGACTAAAATCAACTTGAAAGTCTGACAGAGAGGTTTCTCTAAATGCTGAAGTTGGTGGGCCATCTTCCTTCCACCATCCTCCAACCACTATATAGCAGCCACTTGTCAAAGCTTCAAACATATTGATCTATAGACCTTTCCTGGATTGACTTGACTGACCACAGAATGATAGATTCAAAGCAAGGTTGGAGTAGACAAATGCAGTAAATATATGACTTGAGTCTTTTATTCTGTGGTGAGTCAAATGCAGGAAAGGTGTATACATTGCTATAGGACTTGCTTTCTTACCCGTACTAATTCCAATTTTCATTACTTTTCCAGCGTACTGTAGACAAGACAAAAGTCACGTGCTTAAAATGGATTCCTGGTTCAGAAAACTTGTTTTTAGTTTCACATGAAAGCAGTAATATGTATGTTTACAATAAAGAAAATCCTGCTGGAACTGGACCACCACAATATTCTTTAATGAAACAAGGACCTGGCTATGCCATACACAGTGGAAAATCAAAGACCACCAGAAATCCTGTGTGTAAATGGACCGTAGGTGAATTTGGAATCAATGAATTCTCTTTTTCACCAGACTGTAAGCACATAGCGATAGTAACTCAAGATGGTTGTCTTAGAGTCTTTGATTTTGATTCACAAACTTTATATGGAGTGATGAAGAGTTACTTTGGTGGTTTAACATGTGTATGTTGGAGTCCCGACGGCAAGTACCTTGTTACAGGAGGTGAAGATGACTTAGTAACGGTATGGTCATTTTTGGAGAGGAGGGTTATTGCGCGAGGACAAGGACACCAGTCATGGATAAGTGTAGTTGCATTTGATCCATATACTACGAGTTTTAGTGGTGATGGGAGAGTGGATGAGAGTGACGAGGAGGACTTTGAAGAAAATGGACCAAGAAACTCACCTTGTCACCCCTCAGCTCCGGACAAGGGTGTAACTTCGTATCGTTTTGGTTCTGTTGGCCATGACACTATGTTACTATTATGGGACTTAGGTGAAGATGTTTTGAGACCTCAGCGGCCCCGAGGTCGCAGTCTTAGAACTCACACAATGTCAAATTCTCATCTAGTTAACTCCAATTCTATTTCTAATGGACCTGTTTGCTGGGAATCTAACCATGGAGCAGCTTCATCAAATGACACTTCAAGAAGCTTAACAAAAGTTCACAGCTTAAGTAAATCTGTAGAACAACTCGTTACCATCAGGGACTACTCTCCTGGCAGTTCTATATGTCCAAGAATTGTAGAGGCTCCTTTGCTTGAACCGTTAGTTGCTAAAAAGATTGCATATGAGAGGTTAACGGACATTGTATTTCGGGAGGACTGTATCGTGACGGCCTGCCAGGAAGGATTTGTTCGAACGTGGGCACGACCAGGTAAAGTGGTAAGTGTTTGCCAGGCAACTGCAAACATACCACCTTCTCACAGGCTTTGATTTGTCCATTTTTTTGTTTAAGTTAAGATACTCTTTTTTATGGACAGATCCCCTGCATGGGTTGGCTCTTATATTGAGGGAAAGTTAAGACCACTTGTGCAATACTTAAGAACAAGCTGCTTTGGTAGTTTGTCTGAGTGGCTGCACCTAAAGCAGTTAAGATAAAGCTCATTTATGAGCAATCACTTATCCAGAATAGTTGGATAATAGAACTTTAACTCTGGGATTGAAGATTAGTTAGAAAATTAGGACATGAATCTATTTTGTGATTGCCTGGTTCTTGGTTTATATTTCAATAGTGTGTCGCTTGAGTCTCTGTTAGCCTGCGTTGCATCCGGAATTTTCTCGTAAAGTCTGTCTGCACAGCAGCACCAGAAAGCTTATTCTGGACCCCCTGTGAATTGCACAATTATATATAACAGATTCTGATAGGCTATTACTGATACTTGTTCTTACACGAACTCCCATTGGATGAAGAATCGGATGTGCACGTTTTAGTACTGACCTTGCCCTTCACAAAATAACACAAAAAGTCAAGAATTGTCCCATCGGTCGAGGGATAGGCTCTGTTTCTCTTGAAAATTTTCACATTTTACTTTCAACTTTGACATCCATTTACGAGATACGGATCATGGTGGCTTGTTATTTCGCGAACACATAAGATACAATTTAGATCATACATACATAGGTGAAATCAAAACAAAAGGCTTTGACGTTTGGTGACTGACTACTTTAGATCGTTCAATTTGAGCCCATGGTGAGCGAGCGCACAGTAACCGCTGAATAAAATACAAAATTTTATTGCAGAACCATACATGTTTTGAACTTCAAATAGGGCAAAACCCTCAAATTTTGTACGGGACCATATACTTTTCAAAAAGAACAGGTAAAAATCAATCCTTGGACAAATTTTGAGAAAAACATAATGACTTTAACCAAATGAAAAATCGGCACCAGTGATTTTTTTGTTGTCATTTGGGCACAATTTTCAGTCAATTAAATGAGCAAAATTATGAATTTTGGGCTTATTCTTTTATTCTTTTTCAAAAAATCTATGTTATTAATTGAAAATGAAGTTCCAATTATATTTCCTGAGAAAATCACTTTCATACCTTTTATCGTTTTTGAGAAATGATTTTTTTGTACGAGGCTTGATTTTCGCCATTTTTCTTTCAAAAATTCATAAAGTCTGTTGTGTTCAAAATTCAATATCTCAAAAACAAGCTCGGGACATCCTATTTTCCTCTCCATTTTTGGAATCAGCATTAATTTCTCTATAAAATATCTTTCTAAAAAGATGTTCTAATGACTTTTTGCGAAAGTAGTCAGTCACCTTTTTGTCAATTTACGCAGACGAGTAAACGTTCGGATGCACGCAGGCTAGTCTCTGTTTGCTTGTGCATGTTAAGGCTGCTTCATGTTTCTGTGCTTCACAATTCCTCTTTATCAGAAATACAAATATATTGGGCCAAACAAACAAATGTGTGTGTGTTTCCTGTTGCATGAGGAACAAAACAGGGGTCAATAGGTCAGATTTGTTTTGCTGATGCAACTAAATTTGATACTAGTTATTATCCCATAATTCGGCGTTTTCAGTGGACATGAAGAGTTTACTGGGAACCCTGTGGTGCATTTGAGAATGAAAAAAGTATTAGGGTCTGCAAAAATCAGCAAGAAAGTTTATGTCTGTCGCACACCAGGAAACACATTTTTTGTTTGGCCTTAAGTTAAACAGTTGTAACTTAATTAATATTTATGCTCACGTGAATATTTGTGGAGGTGTCAAGCAATGCCAGCAGCCAAGTTGCATGTGTACCAGTTTAATTACCACTGCCAAGTTGCATGTGCACCAGTTTAATTACCACTGCCAAGTTGCA
>OCZR010001134.1:484-26581 GCA_900234385.1 Anemonia viridis
TAGCGAGGGGAGGTGAGCGTAATTTGAATATAAGTCGACAATCTGTCAAGAATGTCTTTTGATATTCATCTTGATTCATCTCTTTGAAAAATCCACAGCATGTTACTAGATGGTACTAGTTGACCTGCCGGTCGGACTGAGAGTTGCTGCAGTAGTTTTTTTCCATCTGGTCACCACTGATGCCACCATAGATATCTAAAATGCCCGGTTCTTATGTATTAATATTCCTTTATGTCTTTGCATCTACCCGAATTAAATCCCCGTCTTCACAGGTTGCAGTTTTCATCAATGCCATTCATTCTCTCTACATAACACAAAGTGACTTAACTTTTATGCGAAAACATTGAATAAAATAATAGAGGAGTGTTTAATCAGTTATAAATGGTTTCTTTTTATAAATGACTTGATTAGAAATGATGTTTAAAAACGTCTTTTGCTATTCTCTCCCCCTTATTTGTAAACAACGCTAGGTGCTTCACTAAGTGACCATCAGTACTTTCTGTAAAGCACTGAGCATCGTAAACAATCGTAATCATCACTTTTGAAAGGACGTATGAACGATACGATTGAACGATTCTCAAACCTTAACGTTTTTGTTTTTATTTCACACAGTTTTCAACTTTAACAACATTTCAGATCTTTGTACTTGTTGGTTTACATCGTTATTTGCAGCTAATCTAGTGTTTCACTGCAAATGTAAAACAGAAAAACCGACTTCTAATAGTTGTTCACTGAATAAAAGTATTCAATTCTAGAACGATAACCTTTGGTTAAAGCTACCTGCAATACAATCAATGTTTGGTCAAACAATCCTCTTCATTCAAATCAAAACGTAATCCTTTAATATTGCTCTTTTGCAATGATATTAAAGGTTTGCAGTTTTATTGCCGACATTAAAATGATAAAGACTGATAAATTATAATGGAAAATAATTCATCATCATCATAATCACCACCATCACCACCCTCATGCACCATCATCATCATCATCACCACCACCATCACCACCCTCATGCACCATCATCATCATCATAATCACCACCATCACCACCCTCATGCACCATCATCATCATCATAATCACCACCATCACCACCCTCATGCACCATCATCCTCATCATAATCACCATTTTTCTTTCCTATTGTTTATCACTTGACTTGAAACCTGCGGTTCCACATAACAAGAATTTCAAAACATTGGCCTAACTCAGTTTTCTTAGTGAACAGGGTTTTTTCCAAGTTGACAAAAAAAAGAAAGAAAGAACGAAGAAAATCTCACTATAAACCCAAGATTAATGATTTTTTTCAAAAGAAAAGACGAAACAACAAGAAACAAATTAAATATATCTACGACAAAAACACTCATGAACCTCAAGTTGTTGAAGTCCTCTCTTCATATTTTGTAAAAACTGATAATTTTTTTAAACATCAATTATCCTTTATTCATTAAAAAGCCACTCGTTGCCTGGTAGTTCGTTTTTCGCTGAACAAATATGACGAAAATGTCTCAATTACGAAATTATGATACGTTCAAATGCCTTGGATTGTGAAGCTTGGTCCTGGTGCTGCTATTGTTTGGAACACCTGACTTCATCTTTTTTGATGGGACGCTTATCTTTTGGCAATAGCTGGTGGCAATATAGGAATGAACCCAACTGTACCGGGATTCTATTCAAAACAACTCATTTACATTCTTACACAAACATAATAAAACTTGTACGTGTAAGTCAAAACTAACGCTTTGATTATTTTATTGACGTTGCTTGTTGAAATGAGCAATCTTATGAATCGGAAATCCCTCACTTAAGAGTGAGCAATAAGTAAATTGCATGCAAACTGCCAACGGTTTTCAGGTTTTTCTTTGACATTTTTATTTCTTTTACTAGCTGGTTAGCTGATTATTTGATATTAATCAAGTGATTTATAAAAACGTAAAATAAACTACTATTATTATTGTAGCCTTATGGTCTGTCCCGATACAATCTCGGCATTCCATTTTTGAATAATTGATAGTAATAGCTACAGTGTGCTAATGATATCTTCTAGTATTTTATGAGACAAGGCTTTAATCTCCGCCTTCCTCTCTGCCACCTGACAGTCTTAGCTTTAGTTTGTTTAAGTCATTATAGTGTAAAACCTTGATTCAAGATGCAATTCCCAGAGGAACCATTACCAAAACCTTGGAAATTGAGCCCTGAATCAAAAGGTATAGATTTCAAAGCTCAACACTTTGGACGAACAATAACGCGAACAATAGATATGTGATAAAAAAAATATCTATTGGTTTGGCTTCATCGAATCGTAAACTTTGTATTATGGACGGTTAAAGATAACTAGTTAATGAAACATGCTTCCTAGGCGAAAAAAAAACAAACAAACAGACGAGCAGAATGCATTGAACGGCAAGTGGTTGGTTGGCGACTCCTGACTAGATACCTCTAAACATTTGCTATATATTTTGTGGCATTACAGCTTTGAGTAAAATACCATTGGGAAGCACAATACGGCACTTCGCAGCCTAGAAGTGTGCAATTGTATTCAAACACCAAATGACTACGTTGTAGCAAGCTAGATCTGAATCTGTATGATGATATGGATCTTAAAATAGTTGAACGCATAGTATGAAAGTGGCAGTTTTTTGGCCCACAATAGTTGTGTTTCTAATTTTTATGTCACAAAGAATCTAAAGTGCCACAAACTCCCAGCTGCGTTGTACGTAGCGTTCAAAACGAGCAACTGTAAACACAGGTGCTCAGTCCACAGTATGACACTCAACTCACTCACTAACACCTTGATCAACATCTACTAGTACTTTCTTGTATCGAACTGGAATATTGCCAATCAGTTGGTCTATAACTAAAACCAAACTAACTCAAACACTAAAAAATCTACTTCAATATGGCCGACGTTTGGTCGGTAATGCCCAATAAACCGTGACTCAAGGGAAACTCTTTTTCACAATGATGAAACAATGTTTAAAATTGGAAATACTTTTTTAAACAAAAACATCTCGTTGCGTTAACATAAATTATTCCGTTTCGGTTAGTAATGGTGTACACTTTTGTGATGGTTTGATTTTATTTTGATAGGTCCGAGGGCAAAGTTGACAAAGTCTTTCAACTTTTCCTCATCAGGTCTTCAAGATGATCAGCGCCCCCGCTGTGTTTGAAGCGCATAGGTTTAAAAAAGGCTCACTCTTTCGTGTTCTTTTGATGCAATAACGGATAAACACCGACAAGCGCATACAAAACTAATGTGAGCGAAAAATAATCCATTAATTGATATTGGATGCATGTGTCAGGCAGGCTGGCTTGTGAGGTGTCTAGGAATTAAACTTTGATTCAACGTTGTTTTGTTTATCCGGACTTTGATTGAATCGAGATTTGATCATTGATTTGAGTGTAGAAGACGCCCTGTTTTCAATCATTAAAGCCTCGTCCAGTTACCTTTAGTTTGTGTTTCATTTCACGTAAGCGCAATTGTTGGGAGCAGAATTTCCAAGGAGCTAAACTTTGATGAAGACTTCAACTAGTTGTGACAGCTTGGAACATTTTTTAGTGTATCGAGTGTCTCTCAAATTGACACTTTCCTCATTTAAAGTCCATTGAATAAAATAAAATTCTTCTTTCGACTCAAGGCAAACTAAAGACAAGTGAATGGCTATTGATTTACTCATAGAAAGTTCATTAAGTAATGACAAAAGCAAGGCAATAAACTGTGTGTCGGATTCTCGGTGGATGGCAGTTTACAGAATGTTGAGCATACAACAAATTCTGTGCAAACAAACTCTAAACTTCTGCTTGTATTTTAAATAAATCCGTAAGGGATTTGCGTTAGTTGAGGGCTAACTTTAGCGAGGAGATGTAAAATTGTGCAATTCTTTGCACAGTTCTGAAGAGCTCTTCCCAAGAACAATAGGAGGAGCGAAGTATTAAGTGATTTCTATGGACGACAGATGGCGAGTCTGCAGGTGGCAAATAGGAAAACCCAATGATCCATTGAGAAAGGGATGATTGGTTCGTTATTGTATTCAAAAAAGTTAAAACGTGTGGTTTTATAGAATGTTTACAAAGCTCCCATAATACCTTGCGCGCACTTCAATTCAATACAGCTGCAATGTCAAAGGGCTCCTTGTTCATACACGAAAGACAGGGAAAAATATCCAACCGTGAATCAGGCAGAAAACACCCAAACTGAAACCAATCATGCATATTCATGCAGCGTTTGGTGTGACTTTTGATTAAAAGATTTTTAAAAGGTTGCAGAACGCCAATCGAGCCATAACTTCGCATTAACAATATCTCTGCCTCATCAGCAAACAATCAGATTATTAACCAAACTAGCGACTTGGCAGACTTGGCTGGTCCGCGAGGGTGGACGCGCGCAGTCACCCTTGACAAACGCGCGACGCTTGTATATTCAACTCGGTTACGTAGGCGGGCATTGTCTTCGGACTTTGAATGAATGAATTTGAATCTGAGTAAGCTTGGAGTTTTTCACATTTTCGGTGTACGCTGGCTTGAGTACATTCGAAATTGCCCGCGGAGCAAAGATTGGCCAACCCAGTCTGGGTCGATCGTAATCATACGAATATCACCTTGGCGAAACTCACAAAGGTAAAAAGCACTTGATTTTTACTAGTTCGACACTTTCTTGGAGATGTTTATATATTACTCACGTTTTACTAGACAAGAAAAAACGTGTGAATCAATGTCGTAAGTCAACTTTTACGTTTTACTGATTGATTCTTGTTCCGCATCACAGATGACTCTTGCCGCTGAACAGATCGTACTGGATACTTTTGGGACCGACTTTGAATCCCTTCCGTCTTCGCTCTTCAAAGATTTTCACGCAGATTGTTACGATATGAAGGATAAATCTCTAACAAAGACTGAAGAGGAGGACTTACGAATCTATGCTTTTCCACCTACTCCACCGATTTCGCCTGGCTGTTCGCCACTTGCTTCGGAGACAGGGGACTTAGAACGCTTACATCCTATTTGCGATGAATTCGCGGATGAACTCAGTTTTGCAGAAGAAAAATCGCTCTACTTCCAAGAGGATAACTTGAAGGAAATACTCATAAAGGATTGTATGTGGAACGGCGCTGTTTTTGAAGGAATTGAGAAAGATAAGGATAAAACCTTGCAGCAAAAATCAAGACAACAGCAAAGCCGGTTCGAAAAGATTCGACTTCTTAATCAAACACCACCGATTACTGAGTACACGGCGAGAGTCTTAAGCGTGGATCCTGCTGAAATCTTCCCTTTTCCTGTGTCTTCAGAGGCAGTCAATGATCACGACGAAATGGCAGCTAGCGATTCGGGTGAGTGTCTGTGTACCCGTTTAATAAGTAATTATTCGTAAGATCATATATTTTTCTATGGCCGTCTGAAGATCAATGATTATAACTCTTACTACTAGTGTAGTTTTTGATTTTCCAGCACCGTTAACTCATCCATTGATAAAAGTCATTGGAGTGTGATCGGTGTGTAGTGTAAGTAAGCCAACGCGTGACCAAGGGATTCGTAACAGTGTATTTCTAGTGATGAGTAAAGAGTAAGCGTCTTGCGCTGTGCGGCAATAAGCTGTAATTGAAATTGGAGTGTAAATTATATCAAAGTGTTTTGTTCACATCGAGTAGACCATTTAGTTCCTGGAGGAAATGGATTCCAATGACTTCATTGCGCCACTACATCCACATGTAAATTATTCTCTATTCAGAATCCTCTAACTTATTTGTGTACATTTGCTTTATCAGAAGAAGAGGAGGTTGAAGTAGACGTCGTTACCATTGAAAACAGTTCCAAGACCGACAATGTTGAAGGAAAGAGACATTCTACTACAAGTAGTCAAGTTGATGATACCGAGTCATTTGATGGAGCTGAAATCCCTAGTCCTACCCCATCTGACGGGTCGCGCTTTGACGATTTCGAAGAAGAAAAAACGGAACTGAATGGTAAAATACGCGCACGACGTAGGAAAACATACTCTAATGAACTGACGTTTTACAAGCAAGGAAGAAAGGCATCGAAAAACAGTAGTGCGGGTTCGGGAGAGAGCGATGAATCGGAAAACGACAGTGAATACACGAGAGCTACACATAATGTTTTGGAAAGAAAGAGACGGAATGATCTGAAGCTGAAGTTTCAAAGACTACGCGATGCTGTTCCTGAACTGAAAGACAACGATCGGGCACCTAAGGTATCAATTCTTCGAAAATCATGGGAACACATTAGCTTCTTGAAAAGAGAAGAGGTTCGCCTGGTAGGAGAACTCGAAAAGCAAAAGAAAGCTAATACCCAACTGTTGAAAAAACTTCTGTTATTAAACCCGGCCAGTCAACAGCAATGAACAATTGAACAACCAAATAAATAATCAACTCCAAACATTAGAATACTATGGACCACCAAATTGTAATATTTAGAAAACATTTTATCATGGATTTTTTATATGTTCATGTAATTGTAGATCTAGCTGACGATCGAGTTTTGGCTGAATCATCATTTAGTTGATAGTAGGCGTAGGAGGGCTACGTTGACCCGTAGTCTTTGGTGTCAGTTAGAGAATAACCAAATGAAAATAATGCAAGCATGTGTGCAGTAAAAAGAGATCAGCACACAAGCTTCAATAAGAAATTTGTACATACACAAAACAACCCAGCACTTGTAATGCTCGCACTATTTAGGAATCGATAAAGAGAAGAGAAGTTTAGTTACATCTCATGCAATTTAATAGACTACAATGAATAGTCAAGCCGTCAAAAGAATGGCGCTTGTTCAACTGGTAATATTAGTATTAGAATTTTATATGCACTTTTTCGCTATAAAAAGCAAATGAATGCAAGAAAATGAAAAAGAAAGAAACGAATATGAGTGAAATGTGTTATTTTGTGAATGTTGGGTGTAGTCGAGGTAATTCGTAAGAACAGAATTCGTCCGAATCAGTCTTTCATTGAAGGATGCTTTGTTTCGCTAACGTCCATTCATCTAACAATGAACGACCCGATCAATGAAATTTCACCCTTACAGACTTAATGTTTTATCTTAAACACATGAATAACGAATATATTAATCATAATTCATTACCTAAATTAAAACAAGTGGCATCTTTCAAATTAAACTCGTTTTAATGTGAATAGAAGTGAAAAAAAAATATTCAAATACCAAGGGTCTTGTTTGGCAGGTTTTTCTTCAACATTTCACAATAATTAACCATCCCAAAAATTGACTGAAAGTTTGAAAAGAACATTGAAAAGTTCGTTAAAAAATCGTCAAAGTTTGGCACATTTATCATCCATATATTGTTTTTTAACTTTTGATTGCGGAGAATGTATGATAATTACATAGATACAGAATAAACATTGACTAAGTTGCTTCAACGTAAAAGTAGAAAACATTTGACACGACATGGTGTCTCTAGATTAACTAATCGACTTGATTATCCCACTGCTTTGAAAAAGCCTTCAAATGTTTCAGGTTCTTATGCTCTTAAATATCGAACCAGGTTCCCGCACGTAAAGGAAAATTTTTAAAAGATTCCAAGGTCAAATTCAGTGTATCTGTAAAATTATAAAAGTCATTTGTGTATGTCAAGCCAACCCATTCAGTTTTATGGACCACGAAAAGTTGTGGAATTTGATTGACAATTAGTCATTGGTTAAATTGACTTGTAATATCGCAGACCCTCGTAATTCATCTGAGTTGTATCTATAACTCATGCAATCTGATTTTCGATGGCCGGATTGCTCCCCGAGGCCATTTCGTGGATGTTTTAAAAGTTACGCAATTTCCTCGTATTAAAAAGTCTACAAATTAAGTTTGGATTTGATGACTGTTGATGCGTAGCAAACATTGCTTCAAGAAACTGCAGTGGTTCTGCAGATGGAAAATAGCAGAAGCAACATTATGAATTTGTTTGCAAACTTCCATGCGAGATTGAAGTACAGATTTCCGAGTTTGCATTTAGGTGAGAGGAATGGAAAACCTGACCACCTCGGATCTATCAACTTTTTAAAACATTAAGCTTCTTAGCGTTTACACTACGATTAAAGCAAACTGTCTCCACGCGCCACAACCACGCGTCCAATTTTCAAACGGACTTCCGGTTCAATGATTTGCACTGTTTACATATGCGAGAATCATTCATTGTCATGATAATGCAACAATAAAGCTATGGGCAGGTGGCAACTCAATGGCTCAAAAATAGAGCCTTTGTTCTCTGCAGCTGGCCCAAACATTTCTGTCGCTTATTATACAAATTAGCTTAATGCTCAGAAGATTAACCGTAGCTGTTGTCATAATTCTTCTTGTCAAACTTTGATTTGACTTCCAAGTTCACTTTTTCTTCATTAAAATAACTTCAAATGCTTCCCAAAGTATCTGAAATCCTAACAGTTAGATGTAGATTTAAATGCAAATGTTTTCATTGATTTTGGTTTCTTATCGGAAAACGCTTTGATTGTGTTTTTATGTGTTGTTTAAAAGAGAACGCTTGTTTAAAACTTTTGCTTTCGACTTGAAATTTGACATTGAATCTGTACGGAATAACTTCGACAAACACTTCGAGACCTAGCACTGCTATTGTTTTATACTTTTTTGAGTTTTGAAGCCTTAGAATATCGTATTCATAACAGGTCAATTAAAAGATATTGAAAAAAGGAAAAACAGTAAGAGATAGCATAACAAAAACAACCTAGTTAATTTTGACTGAACTATTTACAAATGTTTCATGTTGGAATACTCAGATTGTTTTGAAATAAATTCATAAAAAGTCTTGTATTTGGACTTGTTTTATAAACTTCAAGTGAGTTTTTCTATTTTTCCTTTTGTTAGTGTTCCCTTTTGGTAATTAATTCAAGGAGTACAATTGATGCTTTCTATTAAAGATGAATCTCATTTCGATCTTCAAAGAATGAAAACAAAAACGACGCAAAAATGTCGAAAAAAGATACGTAAACCAGTTCATAATTAACTGGTAACCACATTCACAACTGAGCTATCTCAAATGGATTTGGATATTTGAGAGGTCAGACTACATTTCTTGAAACTTTAATAGCTTATTTCAAAAGTCCTTTTTTGATTTTTTGGCCGAGATTGCAGAAGAGTTAATTATAGTTTCATTAAATTTTACTGAAGGAGAGAAGACACTTTTGTTTCCTTTATATGAATCAGGTATCTGTGTTTGAGTTTTGATGTCATTCTTTTGCCCACTTCACGATTTACACCAAAAATCAATGTTTCTTCTTTAGTTGCGTCAAATTCCTAATGTCTTACGCAAGTTTCAAGTCGAATAACTCCAAGGCCAGCTGGCATTGAAGTGGCTTCCCTCCAATTCCATAACAAAACTGTCAATTACTCTAGGGAGATGATTTTTACCAAGGGTCGAGTAAACATTGACAATCGCTCTAATAAAAGCCTCTAGTCTTGATCTGCATCATAAAAGATAGGATTATGTGGCGATACTTCAATGACTGACAGACTTATCTCTGCGCGTGCCATATTTGCACTTAAGCACGCAAAACAATTAAAAACCTTTTGAGATTCCTAAATTCTTCTGCCCTGGGATTAACTCCTTTGCTGCTGATTTACTAACTGTAGAAAATGAGGTTTAATTGCTCGAAGATATTCAATTTATTTTATTTAAGGTTTATTTTAAGAGCTTAATTGGGTTTAATTTTGGTAAAAAAGAAAAATGAACTGCGCTGTGTTGAGCTTCTAAGAGATGCTTGTTGTCAAGGAAAGTTGAATTGTTTGCTTGCACAAAATGTTGCTGCTTCTCTGCAGGGTTCCTTGCTGCCACAACACGAAACCATAGCCCTTTTCCCCTCTAGAAATACTGATGCATCCTGCAAACTAAAAAAAATTAAAAAGTGGGTTCAAAAAGAATGTAAAGATCCCCAAGTTGGACATTGTTATTGGAATGATGGTCAGTTGACTCCAGAGGGGGGGAAGCAATATGTGGAAGCGCGCGTGCCAAACGAACAAAAATCAACCAAGATAACGGCAGTGATGACACTAGCCACGCGACAACCTCTTCAAAACTGCAGCACCTTATTTACCAGAAACCAGACATGACTTACACATTTGATCGAAAACAGAAAACTAACTTTGAACGAAAACTAAGAACGTTTTGATTTTTAAATTTAGCTCGTACATGGGTTTCATACCGTATGATATGCGTAGCTTGAATACTGCGGGTTTATGTGAACAATGGCATTGAATTACTTTGTAATGACCTTGGAACCCTCACACTTCCAAATAAGTAAAAATATCCAACATTTAAAAACTTCTCAAACTTGTCAAGCTTATATCATCACTCTTCATGAGCAGTTTTCGAAAATAAAACCGAAAATACTGTTGTGTATGTTTTCTTGGTAGGCTAATTTACTCGAATTCCGTGAGCTAACACTGTTGTATTTCGCTTTCATTCAATTCCTTTGGGTGCGGCTTGGGCTTTCATTATCCTAATTAATGTATGCATTGTTAACGGCTGCATAATTTAACATCAACATCAATGCAGGGGTGATCCAAACATTTGTGTGCTCTAAGACTTCATACATACAAAGCTCAGCTAAGCTCCACACCGTTCTTAACCAAGCAAACTCTGCCTCCAGCAGCATCCATCTACTGAAAGAATCCGTTACGAAGAAAAGATAGATCTTACGCGAAGGACAATCGAGTTGAGGAAATGCTTACAAGCGCGTCATTGTAAGTATTATTTCTATTTTACCCGCGCGTGCCGATACTTTGAGCTATTTTATTGCTGCTACATATAACATAAGACATCTAGCTACCTCTACTATCGCAAAATTCCGCTTTCAATTCTTCTCTGTAAATCTAATACAGGAAATCTAATAGGTGTTATTTTGTAACGAAATTCCATTACCATGGCCGAAGAATTAATATTTGAATGATCGCGCGTCCCAATTACTGCTCTTTTCCCTAAAATGAACAAGAGGGTTGAACTTTGCAATTAGTGAAATTACAATCCCAAAATTTGTATTGCATTTATTGGATCAATTGACTTGTGATGAATTTTGTGCTTGTTGCTTGGAAACTAGCCGGCTCTGAAAGTCTTAGCTGATACGGGTTATTCAGACCTTTCTATTTTCTTTTCTTCTTGGTAATGATATTGTCAAAGGACATTTGAAGACCCGGCAGCTGTCTTCTTCAGCCCTTTCACTGACCCGTATCACTGCAGACAAATCTTTATTTGATAAACACAGCTGAACCAGTTCCAAAACTTAGAATTCCGACGCACTTAATGGACTTTAAAATCTGGAGTTCGCTTTTTTTGCAAATTGAGTTAACGCGTGCAACGAGAACATTTCGAAATGACGCGTTTGTTTTGGAGGCAAAATGAAAGTGTCGGGGAAAATGAAAGTTTGTTTTGTTCGCTAGGAAAAACAGGTAGCGTAGTTCGAAGGAAAATACCTATGCGCTTAACACAATACTCTTCACTGGTACTAAAACCCTATACAGGTTTTCTCTTGTTCTGTCTTTGGATATTGATGAATATTCAACAATCTCGTAACCTATTCGTTCCTTGGTTTCAGTCATTGGAACTCTTTGATAGTAACAAACAACGCAATTGTTTTTAATCAGGTTCATTAGCTTGGATCAAATATTACTGCCTAACATCAACTCGTAAATCTGCTTGCAATAATCAATTAGTAATATATTCCTTGATCTCGAAGACGGGAGTAAACCCCACGCAATAATTAGTATTCAAATTTTTTTGATATGCAAATTAGCCCATTGTGATAGCATCGACCATAGTCATTCATTGAGAACTCGTATAGTCTTCATTCATCAGAACTCGCAAAGCACCAAGTAAGGCTGTTACTCTACTACTCCGTAGTGCCAAGCTAGGCGCAGTCAAAGTCTTTGGTCTTACGTTTCGCGCCCTTTTTAGTCTAGTAGAGCTATTTGAAGCAGGATAGTCTTAGATTAGGTAACCTCTAATTTTTCTATCTTTGGTTTTTGGTTTTTACAAGTGTACATTTACTACGAGACTCTTTCTTTTGGTCCTTGGGTCACTGACTTTGATTCTCTCCTGTTTCTAGATTGTGTTGCAATATGTTTTTCGATACTAACATCATGCACCGAGGGACAACCATGGCAGACTCAACTAACCAAAAACTCATTTCGGATACCATCAACGAGGATCCCTACAATCCCTCCATTCAAAGCGAAGACATGTGGAAACGTTTTACCCTACCAACACCACCATATTCGCCCGAGACTTACTCCAACACTTCCAAAACCCACGTCTTCTCTCATCACCCTCAGAACAACCTCCAAGTGGTCCCGGACGATTTTCCTGAAGACCTTTCTTCTGATCTACCAATGGTTCTTTCTGATGCTGAAATGGAACGTCTTACTTCCAGTACCTTAGGTAATGACTGCGTATGGAGTGAACATGAGTTGGATCCCAATACTACTATTCCACAGATCCGAGCGTCAGTCTGCCAGCTAGATAATATGAGGGAATCTCAAACATTATACTCTCAGTCAGAAAAACGCTTCAGAGAGTACCGTACATTTCCACAAGGTCTACCAGTACAAGAGAGCTGTATGAATCAACAACACCACCAACAACAACCTCCTCAAAACTGGGCACCTTATGCAGGTAAAAAATCTTTCGCTTCTGTTGTATGTGACATTCAAAACAGAGAGAATATGTATTTGTATGAGCGCATAATAATTGTACGCATTTCGCGGCTTGGTGGGGAGTTGAGAACATATCAAAATTATGTTGATCACGTCATTCATGGCGAGTTTGGCAACTCTTTAGTTGAATGTCTTCGTATTTACACAGCTTTTTCTAGCAGAGCATAGTTTTAGACAGCACTGATATTTAGAACTCCAAAACACGAATGTTCACGTAAAACTGAGAGCAAGGAAGACGTTCTTTCTGGGTCCTTTTCGTTGTCTAGACTATTTTCATAGTAGTAAACGTACAGCTTTGTTATTCAATGGTTTTGGGAGCTTCAGACAGACGAATGCAACAAGTTGTCGTCGGATGACGCAGAACTTCTTACTTCTATTCCACATCTGTGAAGATAACTTTAAAGAATATTTCCGACTCCACAGCTTATCCAATTCATTTAGCGATTTATTTCTAACTACAAGTATCATGGAAATGTTTTTTTCCCTAAGGAGTGGCTAGGCCCTCAATATTCCAGATTTAACGCATTTTTCGTCTGCTGTATTTTGGTATTTCGTTGAGGTCCGTCTCCATTGTGTTGAAGAAGCCTTGCATAGTTTCAATAGTACTGCAATAAACAACAGACTAAATCCCTAAACTATCACCCACTGCCTTAAATAAATACTAAAACATTACCAGATTTTACGGCCATTTTTGGAGATTTTCGGATGACGTAGAAATCAAATTGCGAAGCTCGACTTTCTACGCCGTAAAACAGATAGTCCCAGTGTGTGCTAGCAATTACCTTACATGTTGACAACCGTGCTTTGGAAATTACTATTTGGAAAAGAGTAATTATACAGAGACAGGAAAATTGCTTTAAGAACATGAATCAGTCAAACAGAAAGATTTCTTCTAGAAATAATCTAGAAATTAATTTTTGATCTTGACGGTAAACGTTATTTTTGTTCATTTAATTACTGTGAAGAAATTCAAACAACTTTGGGATGAAGTTGGGGAAATGATTTAAAAAAAATTAAAAAACTCAGTCTTGTTTTCTTATTTTCCTTTTTCCAGTTGAGACTAATACTTCCCAAGCCGTAGTAACGTGTACAAGGCCACAACAGCAAGAGGAGTTTGCGCCACCAAGAATTGAAAACATAAACTGTAAGAGACCCCGAAAATCGAGACGAGGCAGTCGCAACTCTCCCCAACGGCGAGAAAGCATCGAAAATGAAGACTCTGAGGACAGCGAAATAAGTCGAGCAACTCACAACGTCCTCGAACGCCAGAGGCGTGAAGATCTGAAATGCCGTTTCCAGCTCCTTAGAGACTGTATTCCTGAATTGGAAGAAAACGAACGCGCTCCCAAAGTGGCAATACTTAAAAAATCCCGCGAGTTTGTACACCAGCTCATTCTGGAAGAACAACGATTGTGCGCGGATAAAGAACTTGAAAGACAACGAAGATTAATACTCCTAGAACGACTTCATATGTTGCGGAATGGATATACGGTTATGTGAGAGACTTGAATGTTAGTCTTAGCCTCTTCAACTCTTTTATTTTATGATTAATATAAATAACAGAAGCGTACAAATATTTTTCTCTCATTATTAACCGGTAGAATTTCAATATTCTTTGGAATAACATAGCTGGTAGTATTCTTCTGGGATTTTTTTGGTAGAACTTTCGGAGTAACGTAATTCCCAGCCCCCTAGGTGGAGCTTTTCCAGTGACGTTTTAGAAGAGTTGTTTCGGAACGAAATTAAATTTAAATTCAATGACAATCGATAATCTTACGACTCCTCGTCTGGTCGGCCGCATTTCTATAGGGTATTAGTCAATGAAAATTAATAAAAAAAAAACAATTCACAGACCTCCAAAACTGAAAGAATTTTTCCTAGGTGAAACCTAACAAATTAACAGTGAGGATGTATACTTTTCTTGATTCGCTATTGTAATTCAGTTGCAAGATATTTTGTGTTCTATTTTTCAAGTCCTTTTTTATTTGAACTTTTTTAAGTGTCGAGCTAGGGTGTGACTAGCTAGTATGACTAGTACTCCGTCCTCAAAAAAAAATCGATTCTCCTTTAAATTAAGGTGTTTTAATTTTTCAACAAGTTCTTTTTCAAGTCTATTGAGATATTTCCTCCAGTCGTATTCTATTTTGTTTTAGTTTACTTTGATTTGTACTGGTTGTTCGTGTACAGAATTTGACAGAAACGAGTTCTTTTGTAGTCTTGTTGATAGCCAGGTGTTGCAGCAGATTGTTCAACAAATTTATTCATGTCGCTTCGAGTTTCTTTTCAACTTGGAGAAAAAATTGTTCAGCAAAAGTACAACTTCACTCAGACTTAAGAACTCAATTTATCACAAAAGTCAAGGCAATTACAAACAGTTCTTTTTCAAAAGAATCCAAAACGTCAACCAAAAAAACTTTGCAGTTGCCAACGCCTTTATTTCATAAAGAATGTATTTGGACTTCGTAAGTCGACCGTCGACTATTCAAATTAGATAGTCCACTTTTCTAAAAAACTCAATCATCAATTTATTTTTTTAGTCAACAGACTTCCGGTCAAAAATTCGACATTTTCAATTAGATATTTGAATCATACCGAGAATGTTCATTTTCGAGATTCCCTTATTTGTAAATGAATTCCCGAAATTGAAGCGCGACAAATTTGTAATAATTACACGCCGTGCGGTTCATAATTTTTAGTTACAAAATTTATGCTTTAGTTTTTAATATAATTATATTTCATTCAGGTTTAGTTTAGTTCAAGTGAATACATGATATTCTCGGATATATTTTTTATTGTAAGTGATAGTTAACAGCGGTTAATCTCGGTGAGAAACCGCGCAAATCAAATGTCTGGAAAAGCTACATTCGCTGGGCAAGGTATGGCTTACAGACCACTCAATCAACAAAACTGAATTAGGAATCTATGTTGTAAATAAAACGAAGACGTTTAGGGTATTATTATTACTGTACTTACTTGTAAAAAAATCTAAAATACAGGCGTATTAGTTGAATAATACTGTGGATAATAATAACGGAATATACATGAAATCATGGTGAATAGATCAATAAAAGTCAAATAGATTGAAAGATGATGGTTTAGTTATCTCTTTAATAAATGGGACCTTGGCCTAATCATGCCAACAGAGATGATGAACTCGATCTGTTTTACAATACCTGAACGAAATTAAGCAACACAAAGCATTGATGATTTGGGAATGAATAATTCATCTTTTGATTGGACATTTCGGTTAAGTGTTTTTGATTTTTGCGTTTAGTTTAATGGGAAGACAAGCAAACATATAGGTTGTGTCTGAACAGGGCAAATATGGACCGCAGGAACTAACTCTGCTTGTATGTCATTCACACCCAAAACAACTGTCTAGATTAACAATGATTCTGTTTTATGGATCATTATGATCACAGCAAATACCTAAATTATTCACTTCCTAAATGTCGCAAAATCTAGACAACCATTACGTCATCCTCTATGACCCACAGCTTTCGCGCGCTCGGATAAACGGTCATCAACGGTTGCCGGCCTGAACCAGCTCAGTCTCTATCCATAATATTCTAATATCAGCCAGTGTTTATAACTAGCGCGCGCTGACAACAGTCTGACTTTGAAGTATAAAGACTTCCTCAGTGGTTTTGAGGTCACAGAGCCGCTGTATCAACTGACAGAGATTATAGTAATTATGATGATGATCTGTAATACAGAAAAACTCGCTTCGTTGACAATCGTGTTATTAATCTTTCCCACGTACGAAACGTTAAGAACAAGTGTGAAATTGTGATTGGTATATGATTCGGTTGAGCCTTGTTTGACCAAAACTATCGTGAACACCGGTTATCAAGGCATTAAACATTGAAAACTAGTTTCATCTAATGAATGAGTTCATATCATATCACTAAGTCCATACGTTATGATATATCTGAATAGGTGAATAAAAATAACTGGCAAATGTCTGATCAAAACTATATGTAAATCTTAAACTGCTTACGTTTAGTGTGAGCTAATGTTAACATTGAACTTGATCGCGATAAGAAAGAGGAGTTTTTCTGATTCAGGTTTGCAGTGAGAATTGGATAATGAAATCTTGTCATAATCTCTATTCATTTGTTATCCCTTCTCCGAGCCTAAACTCCAGTCCATTTATTCATAAGCTCTACATTTTAGCCTTATGGTGGATAACAAATCTTATCCTTGCTTTGCCCAGTTACTGTCCAATCACGGAACACTTTTATTTACGATAAACTCCTCAATATCTGAATTTCAAGAAATTGTAAGAGTGGCGAAAAAACCATTAAAGATGAGCCACTTTGTTTTGCCCAACAAACTAACTCCTGTTCTAAGTTCTTTTAAAATTACTCAATGTTTTAGATAAATTTAGCTGATGTTTTAGTGGCTTGCCGGATAATTATCTTCCTGCGTGAGAGAAAGAACGGCACTCTGGTAAAAAACGTAGTTAAGCAGAGTTAAAACTAATAAATTGATATCTTTAGGCAATTATCACACTGGGAGAGAAGTGAAGGTGTACTTTCATTATTTACCGGACATTAACATTAAAATTGACAATTTCACTTTCGTAAAATATTTTTTTGCATCTTGGAGAAGCTGTGTAAATACAAGATTTCAACCATTTGATAGCTATGAAAGCGAAAGGAGTTTTTGATATCAGCACAAGTCTGACAATTTTTTGTAGGTTTTTGTAAAACTTGATTTGCAGAAAGGTTTCGTGTTTGGAAGCCATTTTGATGCATATGTTTCGTAACAGTTCCATTACTATAATGCTTCCTCTTGATTGGGAATCTCATTCAGATCTTTCTCTCGTCTTTCCTATTAAAATTGAATTAAAACACAAAATTGTACAGAATTTATACAAGCAGAATCAAACGTTAATAGACACAGAGAAAGAGACCTATTATATTCTTGGTGTTCTGAAAGTGCTCTATGTTATAGCAATGCTGCGAAAAATGGCTTTAAAGGTATAATTAGAATTAAAAACCGGACGAAGAACAAGACGGTTTTTTTCCGAGTCAGTCCTTTTTTAATTCTGTTGACAATCAAAGAATCATTCATTCAATGTATATTTTTATAAACAACTTTCAACATTACTTGAGATTTTGACAGGCTTTGTGACAGATAGATGTTTATATATAGAGAGAGAGAGACATACAGAGAGTACTAGGTTAGTATATTAAAATGGCCCTGTTTAGCTCTTAAAAAGCATGTTTCCTTCCTGGCGATCTTGTGCAGGAGAACATTATTTACACGGATAAGCACCACCCACTCACCGCCGGATCCTCTTCTCAGGCCTTTTAGACTGCTTGACTGATCAGGCAAATTATCGACTGAATTTGAACGTTTTTGAAACGAATGGTTGCATTTATCCACAGCACGACAACATCAGAGAAACCTGCCAGAGGTTCTTCAATAAAAAATGCTTTAATCATTCGGAAAATATTTGGTTAAGATTTGAGAAAGTTTTAAAGAAATTATTAACAAAACTGCATGATCATGGTTGAGAATGCCAATGCTTATCTCGTCGGTAGTGGGACGTTACTTTTCTACCTTATGCGGAGAGCGGCACAAACAAAGTTAGCAAAAACAACATGTAAATGCAAAGTTTACAATATACTAATGTAACGCTGTTTAACTTTTACGTATCTTAAAATATCAAAGTTACGCGTGCATGTAGACGTCTCTAGCTGGTAGATATTTTCTAGTGTCTCATCCCGCTTATTTTTCTTCCAGAATCAACTTTCATTTCGGTATTTTTGTCCGTATCTATTTCACAAATACTCTGCTTCTCCCAAACTCAAGGCTAACGCCAAGGCAGTAGTAAACCTTGATCTCTATTCTCCCAAGGTAAATCTGTTTTTTCCTATCATAATTAAATAACGATAAGGACAGATTGAGACAATCGTAACAATCAGGGCAATCGATTTCTCAGTGATTGCATCATAGATTATGGTATTTTACTCCGGCATTCCAAATATTGACAATCGGATAGGATTTTTAAGATCTCCAGGAGAGAGAGCTAGTCAACTCAGCCTCATCTTTTTGTTATTGTGATATCAATATTCGGCAGCTAAGTGCGTGATGTTCGTTTCCTGGAGAACATTGATTGTAAATTATACTTTTACAGGGGCAATGACGTAGTGAGTTTTCGGTTTTCTTTCTCAGTGACAAGAGCAGTAACTTTCTCAATAACAATGGCTCGAACCGGATGTTATAAATGTTTGATGATTTGTAGTATCAAGATACGAGGCTTATCAATAGTAATGGTCCTGTCAACGATCTTGTAAATAGGGACTTCGTTCAAAAATAGCTAGGGAATTACAAAAAATCAGTGCATTCGCAAACATATGAAACAAAGTGGCTGAAATATATATTTAAATTGTTCAATGAACTTGTCAAGACTAATTCAAGACTAATTCATGAACTTCTGTTTCCGTTTGCGAGTATTTGCTTGTGAAAAATTATTCGTCTTTGAAAGTTCCGTGAGATTCTCTCACTCCCATTAAATTAATTTGAAAGTGTTCTCCTCCTTTCATTTCAGCAGAGACAAGCTGTTTTTATTTCATCTCTAATAACTACCTTGATCTATTATTTTCTATTCGATTTCAGTTTCTATGACTTTTCCAGTAATGTTTATTTAAACTGGGGAATTTTTGGATCGAGAGTAATGACTTTCTATTTCGTTCATTAATCGGTTAAGAATATTTCACAATAGCAAAAACAAGACCTTGGTTAATTTTAGAAACATTTTATAGTTGCCTTGAACACACACGAAGAATACTTCAACTTGGCTCCAACATTTTAATTATAAAATAAAAAGTCCATTACACTGTTATTGAATCTATTTTGTTTTTTTTACATGGGCGGAAAACTGGTGACGGAGATGGAACTTAAGATCTCCAAAATTGTTTTGAAACCCAATCTTTACTGCAAACACTTTACTTAGCAATGAATAATTTGGGTGCTAAAACGGATCCAGCTCATTCAATGCTCATGAACTCTTTATTTTAAAACTTTATGGTTCTTTTCCAAGGGAGATTTTTTTCTGAAGAATTTGTCATGGGCTTGAAAAGCTGGATATAGTTAATCAGGTAGAAAAGCCGTAATATATGCTTATGTTAACCCTACCAAGCTATAAAGCCGACTTTACAGGTAGTTCTTTTGATTTCAATGGTCTTTATCTTTCACCAATTTACATCAAAATAGAACCGTAAGATTCACAAATCTTTTTTACAACCTGTTAATTTTTTCATAAAGTTTAGAAGATCTTAAATGGATATTCAAAGCAATCAAGAAATGATAATGAATAGAGAAACCTTACAAAGAAGATTAATCACCAACAGTAGATTTAACAGAGAAAAGTCGAAATAATCAACGTTTGTTTATCATTAAGATGTTAAATTTATTTAATTAATCCATGAAAAGTTTATGGAATTTTTGTTAAGAAACTAAATGTTGCTTTGCTTTCTTAAAGTTTTTACTGAATAGAACTTTTTATCTTTCAAAATAAGAGAGCCAAACGCTTTTTTTTTTTTATATTATAGTTTTCCCGCCACTTTTCCACTGAGTAGAACATTCTAGATTTCAAAGGTGTTTACAGCGGGCGTTTTTCTCAGTTCTTTCTATATTTCTTGGAAATTTTTGTCTGACTGAAAACAATACTTGTTCTAATTGTTTTTCTCATTAAGCTTTATTGAATCCTTCGACAAGTGAAGTCGTTAACTTGACTATTCGTTTATTTCTCATGTAGAGAAATGTTACGTTCGTCAACTGACAAACCAAACTGCAATAAAAAACCGTTCTTCTTGTTCACAAACAAACTGAGTCTTTTTCACTAACGTCTTCGAATTTCACAATCATGAGTCCCCGTTAATTTTTGTCGGTTGAAAGGAAATACCATTGCGGGTTGATAAACGAACCACAACTCTAAACAACCATTGTTATTATGATTCAAGGTGCTCTCGCTTTTTGTTCATAAAATTCGGTTGCTTTTTGTCCCTGCGGGGACACGAAACGTTCCTAAATTCAACTAAGTTGAAATAAAAATTAAATTATAAGAGGTGAAATATTAAACTGAATCAGATTAATACTATTTTCGAGTTAAACTTTTGTAATTATATAAGGTAGTTCAAAATTTCAAGGCTTTGAAGACGACGACGTAGGTTAGGTTTGATGAAGAGCCGCAGGGTTTAAAAATAACACAACCTGCTTTGTTAAGTACAAATTCACATATTACGAGAGTTAATGAAATGAAAAAGTTACTCTTACGAGCGGCCGGCTAGTTTATTTTGGACACTGTTTGCAACTGAGGAATCAGTCATTTTACATATTGAGAATTGAAGTGTCCTTGATTTCACACACAATTTCAAAGTATTTTTTATAAACTTGAATGAAAACAACGGCCGCTATTGCTTACCAATTGCTATTCTAACTAATTGTGTTGTTTACAATCACTTACTTAACAACATTTTCCCAACACAAATGATAATATTGGCCGTTTCAGTCATTCGGTCTAGCAATAGCACACACACCTGAGCTGACCTATGAATGTCAGATGGAAAACAAACTAAGCAATTGCTACTGAGCTAGTATCGCTTTAAAACAAGAAAGCCACCGCAGATCATTGCGGCCGTAACTCACTTATAACTCATGTCACTGAAAGAAATTTATTGTGGTTTTAATCAATAATTTAGTAAAGCATTTTTTCCAAAGATACTGACTAGACATAACAGATTTATAGGATTTGATTCTGCTCGTTGGTTGAGATCGTAATGCTCTTGCTCGACTCATACTCGATTGATGTCTTTCATGGGTGTATATGTGTTATTTCTATGGAGAGGACTAGCTATGTATATTATGCTATTTGCTATGTATATGTAGTTGAGCAAGTGAATTGGGAGTGGTATTTTGGTTGAGTATATTCACCAATATATCAGTAAATATGTATGTATTTATCTATATGTATCACTCATGACATGATCCGTAAACAAACCTATTTTATTTCGCAGACGCGAGCCCTGAACATGACTCAATAATCAAACAAGACATTACTTACATCACCTACTGAAATTATAATTCACTGTTTTTCACAAGACAACTGCAGCAGTCATAAACTTCATTCTTTATATAAATTTATTTGGTTGATTTTCTGAACAATCTTGTTTCTTTTAAATCTACTTTTGGTCCTTTGGGACAGAAAACCTAAACCCCGATATAGGAGAGAGAGAGAGAGAGAGAGAGAAGTGGCTACTGAACCTACTCGCCTTAACTCTTGCCTACTATTCTATAAATTCCAATGCATACGCGTCGCTCGTTGCTTTTTTAACTAAGGATTAATGGCTGAATTTTGAGGTATTATAAGTCCTATTACCTTGCAATATTTTAATTAAGATAGGATTGAAATAGGGAAGACTTTTAATTTATACACCAGTTGCCCATCGGTAACTTAATCTAACAAGGATTTTATGGAAGTTCACTAAGGTTTACGAAAGAGACCAAAACAAAGAACGCACTCATTCGATGGATTTTAATTATACATTTCATAAAAGCCAAGCAATCAGTGTTATCTTGAACCTCATCAATCCTTCTCCTGATACTAGCTTATTTGATCAACGTATTTCTTATGACTATAACAACATTGAGTAAAAGCCTCGAAAATTACCATAACACATGGTGTCTCTTGCCTCATACCACGCTAAATAGATTAGATGGAGTTTGACCCCTTGTACTGGTGGAGTATTATGGGATATTCCTTGACAAAGAAAACAAGACAAGCAACAATAAACATTTGGAACGCGTTACCTAATCTGATCAGTCGAGCTGCAGCATTTGTACAAAGGTAGCTTGGTTGGTTAGTATTTTGCTGTGCCTCTAATGCATAGTACGGAACGGAGTATCATTAAGTATCATCATCATCAACAGTAGCAGCAGTAGGAATAGCAGCCAAACAGAGTTATGTAACGTAATGCAATATTATTTTGTGTAGCAACACCAATGGCATTGGTGACAATACAGTAGCAGCATTTAATTGCTACTATCGCAACAAATTGCAGCAGTAGTAAATACTCCAAAAGTAGCAATAACAAATGTCATGAACAGAAGTAACAGCATGTAGTAGTGGCGCTAAATGTAACATCAACACCATCAGTAGCACCAACACCAGGGGTAGCATGCAATAGACATCAGAAGACAAAGAAGTAGCAGTAGCAGTAGCACCAGAGGTAGGAATAGGTATCATCTCAAGAAGCAGCAGCACCATGAGCAGCAGTAGGAATCACCTGAAAAAGCAGCAACACCATGTTAACATTAGACATCTTCTGAAGAAGAAGCAGCAGTACAATACGAAGCAGGAGGCATTATCAGAAGTAGCAGTAGCACCATAAGGAGCAGTAGGCATCATCAGAAGTGGCAGATTGACCATAAGGAGCAGTAGGCATCATCAGAAGTAGCAGCAGCACCATAAGGACCAGTATGCATCATCAGAAGTGGCAGATTGACCATAAGGAGCAGTAGGCATCATCAGAAGTGGCAGCAGCACCATAAGGAGCAGTATGCATCATCAGAAGTAGCAGCAGCTCAATAAGAAAGGGTACGCATCATCAGAAGTAGCAGCAGCACCATTAGGAGCAGTGGGCATCATTAGAAGTAGCAGCAGCACCATTAGAAGGAGTGTGCATCATCAGAAGTAGTATCACAGTAAACCCCGAGAGGGGGAAGTGTGGGCAAGTGGTGGGGATTTGATCAAGAGCTAGAAATGTCGATCAAAAGCCCAGGTAAAGGGAATGAAAAACTAATCAAATGAACACAAATGACCCCACCCCCGAGCAGATGCAGTGATAAGGGACGCTCTAATTTTTTCAACTGGAACAGGAAAAAGCTCTTCTTTACCTAAGACATAAATCAAAACAATAGAAACTGTCATAAATCTTACATTTGACGGACAAAAAGAAGAAGAAATATGAATGAGGAGAAATCAGTGAAACAATGTCACACAAAACAAACGGACATATTATTTCCACCGAACCGTACCAAAGCGACGTGTGTATATTATGTAATGTAAATGAGGTGTATTCACTCTTGCTCCCAGTATCTCCCAGATCCCCGGGGCCTACAAAACGATCAAATGCCCGACGGAGGGAGCCACAAATGCTTTCAAATCCCGTAATTTCGCCCGCACTCCCCCCCTCGGTGATATGTGCATAACAACACCTGCATCAGACGATGGCATTATCAGGAGTGGCAGCAGCATCAAATGTAGGACCATCAGCATCAGGCAAGGCAAGTTAACACTGACGAATGTCAAAAGCTTGTACGTACTTGAGCTTGCTTTGGCAGTATCCAAAATCTTAGAATACCTTGCCCACTATAGAAATTCATTTGGTGGCATTCTTTGAGAACGACGCTGAAAGACATTAGATTTTATTATTATTAGTTATTATTAAGTGGTCGGGTATTCTATCATCTAGCGCAAACGGATGTCACCCTCTTTGTTACCTAGCTCCTTTTTCCTATTTCAATTCACGTGTTATTCCCTTGAGTATTAATTGACGACCTGCAGTAACAAGTCACGTGACCCAACGTAACTCCTTACGAGCAGTTGCGTCAAAGTGAACAACAGAGACGGAAAGCATATCTCATTAAGCCAGGTATTAGCTCATTATATTGAATTAAGAAGAAATGGTATGGATTTTAAAATTAAAATACTTATAAGGATTCTTATGAGAAAATGCTTTGGCTGGTAAGCTTTGCCATCCAGTGCGTTTTTCCATACAAATCCTTATAAAATGTTCAGTAATCATTTAATGTCATTTCTCCTGAACTAAATCTTCGCCTTCTTACTATTAAAGGGGTGATCATATATTAACTTCATATGTTGAACAAGGGACCGGGGATCTTGACGGGGGGATCTTGACGGGGGGATCTTGACGGAGGTATCTATACTGATCGTGTCAAATGTTTCACATCGTTAAAATCGTGAGTGATTCACGTATCGCATTTGCTTTAAGCTTTTTGAACAGGAAATCCGCTATTAGATATCTAACTTTTTTCGCTAATATCAAAGTAATCTTTGTTTAATCGCCTTTCGGGATAACTTATTCCTGACGTACCCCAAGGTGAATTGAATCAGCTTCCGATTTCCATAGTTTACTTCCGGTTACAAATCACGCCATGTTCCGCGCCAACTACTTGAATAATGTCTAATCAATTTCACACACGCCTGTTGTAGACACTCCTTTCCACCGGCTGAGTAGAGAATAAACAAGTCAGTTAATTGGTTACTAAATGCACCGAAGGGAGGATATGGAGTGAGCACTTGGCTCTTTCACGCAACGAAAATTAAATCTAAATTTAAATTTCAGCGCAATCATCTCGGTGCTTTTGTATCCGGAAGGCTTGCAGAATAGGAGGCCGGTTTCACAAAGGCGCAGGAGGATGAAAAGCAAGCAACTAACGGAAACGGTTCTTGAAATTTATCCTGCGGTTTGATTTCTGGAATGATTCAGTATATAACTGGATCATACAAGAACAGGTTCAGGTTGTGGGATTTTGATTGCCTTTCGACAAAATTCGTGAAATGCAATGGTTGCCAAAGGTTGACCATCAAAAGAACTCAGTTGAAAAAAGTTCAATCTGATGTTGCGTTATGAAAAAATATTCATGGTTCATGAGAGACAGACTATCCAACGGCTTATGGTCGTGACCGGAAATGACGATCTTTAATTAGTTAACAAATAAATGAGTTATCAAAGGATTTCATCCATACCATGGAAATGGGTCCATTATAATTGAACACCTGCTCGGAAATGACATCATCCAGATAAAACAATATTATATATTGATTAGCTCGAAGTGTTTTGATTTTCTAAGTCTCTATGCTATATCTAGAACACGAACACTCTCGCTCACTATTTTTAACACACATCAACTTAATTCATATGTTTGTTTGGAAGTGAGGAAACCGGAGAGAGCAATACCTCAAACAAACTCAACCTATCAAGTGATGTTCAGTGGCTCGCAACCCCAAGCATGAACAACACAAGGGTAAAGACGCCGCCGTATATAATAGTGTATGCCAACCATATCTTGAGTACATGTTGATGAACCTTCTTTACTCATGTCTTAAACATCTGGTGCGTCGGAATGGACGCCATCATCTTGGGGGAAAATATTTGTTGTTGAGAAATAAAATAAATCCCCTTTTACGTTTTAGGGTTTCGTAACTATAAGCAAATAATACTGATTAATTTTTTCCTTGATTCAACGTGATTTGCGTTTAAGGTACCACACCACACCAAACCACGCCAACCCACACCACATCACACCATACCATACCATACCATACCATGCCATACCACAACCTACCATACCATACCATACCATACCATACCATACCATACCATACCAT
>OCZR010001335.1:0-11248 GCA_900234385.1 Anemonia viridis
CTCACGATTTTACCGACTAAATAAAATGTAGATGTAGATGTAGATGTGAAAGAGCAACCGCTTCAAGCTTGTGCTGTTTATACATGTGAGTGTGCTTGCAATTCGTCATTCTATACGTCTGTACTTAACGAATCAGCACAGTGCATACTATTTCGATGAATGTGCATGATTTGTCGAGAGTCCCTGCTTGGTCACCTCCAGGGCGGCTGTGAAATATACTAAAAATAACTCATTGGTAAAATACATTGGACACAACCCCAATACCTGATGGACACTTCTAGTTATGAACTTCTGTGCATGTTTTGTAATAAATTCCAGGTGATCTGAGGAATTCCATTTAGCCAATCAGCGCGCGTTATGTGGTCAGCGAAAAAAAATCCATGCGAGAGAATCGATAGATTCGAAATTCTACACTTTGTTGGCTAAAANNCTTTAATATCAACACAAGCAACGTCTTTTGGGGATGGATTTTTCTTTAAAGACCGCGAATAACGCCTGGGACATTTTAGAAATCACCTGGTTATTAAAGCATCTTTTGATATGCATAATGATGCTTTAAAAATTATGTTTATTATTCAAAATATTATTTTCACAGTACCAGTATCATGTTATTCACCCAAATCATGTACATTATTAGATATATCCATTTCTTCCATGAAAAATGTTGGAAGGGTCGACCTTGGAGGACATATATATTTTGATGTATACAGTAGTTTTAACATTTATATTGTACATATATAAATTTTACCTGAAAGCTACAGTAGGACTAAAATTTACAAAATAAATATATGTGGGTGAAAGAAATGTGCTCCAAATTGAGCTGCATTTTGCCATGCTGCAAGGGGTCTGTCAGTGAGCCTTTTTGGATCGGGAGTGCCAATTTCTCCCTCTGGGGACAAGATTAAGCCTTTGTTAAATAAAAAAGTGATAAATTAATAATAATAATTTAATGACTTGTTTTGCACAAATTTCAGGATGTAATGATCAAAATAATGTGTGGTAAAATACTTACGCATTACAGAGGCTGCCTACTAGAGTGCAAATAGTATATCCATGTGCAAATTCTATTGTTTTCTTTGTTTAATTAGCACTATTTTGTACTATTTAGTAAATTGTATTTGATGGGTGATAATATTATTTGCACTCTTCTATAGAAAATTGTGATTTAAAAACTTTTTCATTGATTTTAGTTTTAATTAGGCAGCCCCCTACAGAAATGAAAAATATGACCATCACATTTTGCTTGCATTAATATATTTTGCAAAGAAAAAATAAAAAAATGTGTTTTTAGACACCACACCCATTGTTATCGAACTCTTTACCTTTGGACTGGTTTGTTTTATCCATTTCAGACCACATTTAATTTTCTTGGGAATACGATTACTGTCTTGTTTGTGTTGTATCAATATTTAGGTCTCTTCTCATGCACTACAATAATAACAAAGAAATGTCTCAAGTGGGAATTACACATGGTCTGAAAGGGAAAACAAACTGCCCAAGGTAAAATAGGTCTATTTTGTTACCAACACAGCCCAGGATGTCTGGGTGTTTGGCTAATATTAAATGGATCTTGAAAACATTAACGAGCTCAGACTGTTGAAACTTTAATCGATGAATGCTAAAAACTCAGGTGACTTCATTAATTTTATAGTCATTTGTAATAAAATATTATATGAAAATGGAATTATGGAAAACAGATGTATAACTAAAATTATTGGTCACAGTTTCTCTCTCATACAATACAGTTTTTTTCTTAACTATGTGAGAAAAAATAAATAACAGTAGTTCTCATGAAATGCCTTTAAAAAACTTTCATGCTCGCCTGGGTTGATCTTCCATGTTCTAGAAACCACGGTAACAATAGAACGACAATATAATACATGCAATAAAGAACAATACACTGCTATTTTCTAGAACATGAATGTATAACCCATGCCTGATCAATTTTTCATAACAACCAATAGTCCGTCTGGTATAAACAGTAAATAAGGAGGCCTCTGAAAATCAGGGCACAATAAAATATCATCATTACTTGTAAATAGATAAAATCACAAATTTTATTATAAAAGTGCTTGAAGACCCTTACCGCTAATCAATGTCATATGCATCACTTGAATTGCATAAAAATATTTTACCACTCAATAAATTATTCACTAATTGTGCAAAATTGATATTTTAAAAAAGTTTTGAGTTAGGGTCTCTAGGCACTTTACAAATTAATCATTATAAAACTCATGCATAATTAATTAGGAAAACACAATAGAAATCATTGTCCGTGGAGGAGGTTGTGTATATCTGATACAAAATCGTCCTGATTTGCATAAACTTTAACTCCGATTTTCTTAGCCAAATTCAATTTTTTCTTTAGACGTCTCTAGACGTTTTATAAGTAATATACAATATGAGTGTCCGAGTTGTATCAGATATACAATCACTCACCTTGTGGTTGTATATCTGATACAACACGGCCACTAATATTGTATATATTATGTAAACTCTGGGAAAAAGTGATGGAACATTCTGTAACCCAAGTCATTTATATATATATATAAAATAATAACAAATGCCAAAATATTTTTTGCAGATCTGAAATAAATTTAAAAACTTTGTACTGTATATCTCACTATAATAGAATATTATTAATAATAGAATTTCCATAACTTCTGTACAAATATATAATTTTCAACATGAATTATGTACTTGTCAAGTCAAATTGTTCTATGATAATGCTCACTCCTGTTTTATATTACCCTTCATCCTAAGATGATACTCATCGTCAAGACTAAATGTAGATAATGCAATACCAAGCTGGCCTGCGTAGTATGTTGTCATAACCAAAACTCTGGAGTACGGCACTGGAAAATAAAACATGTTGAATCCAATGATAGCATCAGATATCCCAAATGAGAGTGCTCCAAGACATGCACAAAGCTTGGTCCAACGCCAAAGTCCATCGTCACTCAATAGCTGTGCTTGAAGTCCTGTGATTGCCCTCCAGACCATGACGCATATGATAACAATATAAATAGGCACGGCAATGGCCAGTATGCCATTTAAGTTTGGAAAATAGAAATGATATGCTGGAAGCATGATCAAGAAGCATATCAGTCCTGTAAGAGGTTTCAATGGCTGGAACCCAAATGCTCTCATGTATGCCAAGTGAGCGAGGGCAAATGCCCCCATACCATGAATAAAGAACTGTTTCTTCCATACAAGACATATGTCACCAATAGCAGAGAATATAAGACCAATCAGAATACGGCGACTATAATCATGGTATTTTTGCATGCTTATTCCTTGGAGCATGACGAAGCCGCACAGGCATACTATGGGCAGGATCTTTAGTAGTGCTGCAAATACTGTCGGCCGTGATGACTCTGGTTGCCAGGCAACGAAATATACACAGAATGCCTTTAGAAATGGGACCAACTTGGGACCAACACTTTTAAACTGCAGGATGAAAAGTTTATTTCATTAATATTAATTATGAGCTATCTATTACAGTGACTTTATGGCCGAACTATTTAAACATTCAACAACAATTTGTGGAGGTTGTTCAATGGAGTTGCTACCAGCCTACATAGCACTTAGTTGATGTAATATATTCATAAAATCCATTGTATTCTGTTGTTGTTCTATATATTGTTATTAGGTGTAATGCATTGTGTTTTGATTCACAAATACATCACACCAACTGCTTGCCACATAGGCTTTCCTGTGGCTGCATCTTCCTTTTCTAACTCCACCTTCATTGACAGGTTTTATATAGTAGACTAATGCAGATTAGTAAGTGCCATGTACACTAGGATGTACCAAAATTCTTGACAAAGTTTGTCTTTGTCCAAAATTTTGCTTTAATTACAATGTGCACACCAGAAAGAGCAACAGCATGTCAATCAAAGAAATAGACAAAATAATTGTTCAAAAATCTTGTCAAGCAGATCTCGAGCTGACGATAAATTATTTTTCAAATTTCTTGAAAAACAATGTTAACTTTTGTTATTTAAATTCGAAGAACAAAAAGCAGAGTCTTGTACTTTTGGTATCTGGTTTCCTCAGACTACTGTAACAATAGTGCTTTCAGAATTCGACTGGTTTGAGGATTGAAATACACAATAGGAGCTAAATCAATTCCAAAGTAAAAACTGCACATACACAAAACTTCTTACACACGTACATGTACTGTATTAGCTAATAGATTTACATTTTATAATGGTGAATATCAAATGTTCACTTTACTTTAGAAGGACTTAATGACAATGCTTAACACATACACCTCTCTACAGGAGATCTCTTTACACACGTTGGAAGCCCAGCAAGTGGGCCAAAAAAACTATGAACCTTCACTGATTTTATGTCATCATTACGTATTACTAAATAACCTTAAAGTAGAAATGTAAAGAGCTATCCGAAACAGAGAAAACTCAAAGATCTGACAAAAGAAAATGCCGGAATTTTCACTGCTTGCACGCTAATATCAAATTGAAAAATAAGCTTCATTTCTTTGAAATTTAGGTCAAAACATTATAATTATAAGCTTAATTATAATAAGTCCTTAGAGATTTTTTGAAATTTTCACAGTTTGCTAGAGTAGTAGATAACAGAGCAACTTAAGTCTAGACTCTTCTAGATTTTTAAACTGGCTCAAGGAAAATGGAGAAAAGCCCTCGAAGCACAAGAGTTGAACCATACTAGCTATAGCGCTAGCAGCAATAAGCTTAGATAAAGAGTGTTTTGAGAGTTTTGATGAACAAAAAAATAGAATTAAAGAATGATTTGAGATGTCATCTAAGGATCTATTAATAGTTCGATATAAACTTATTCATTATTTACCAGTATTCTTTATTTAAAATTATTCCTTTTTTAGCAGGTGAAAGTACAAAATTTCATTGAAACGTAAGACATTATTCTGCTCCTAAAATAGTTCATCTAAACCTCTAAATATTACGAAGTAGTACACCAAAATACTGTACAATTTATCCATTATTGGAATTTAAGTAGAATGATTTCAATAATAATTATAAATCTGACTTAAAATAAGCTTAATTGAAAATAAAAAAGAATGTTTGAAAGCGGACATCTTTGGTTTGTAAACACGCAGTGTTTAGTTGACAATATTTTGTCAGAATTTACCAAAACCAACACGAATATACACATGTTTTGATCTGAATATATTCTTCTCTTAATTTAACATTAAAAATAGAGAAATACGGGTTTTATTTCGATAAAAATGAGTCCATTTCAAGGGTTTTTAAGATAGATGTACATTTCCATTTCTGAAACCTACAACTGAAAACTACAACGCGAAATTGCGGCTTTTTCACCTCAATTTTCACCCCCAATGATCTTTCAAAATACAGAAAAACCAAGCTCAAACATACCACATCAGCTGGTGCTAGTCTATACCGTAGTAAACTGAACTGTTCACAACTCATTTTTGCGATTTTGTAGCGATTTGCGCCAATTTCTGTTCCTCGTCTTGTCACTTGTCTTTCTCAACGTAAACACTGAAGGGAACACTGCATGAAGGCGGTTTTTTATCAACATCAGGCACGTGACTATGTACAGACGTCACGTCGCTATGACATTGAATAACCTTCAAATTTATCCTTGCTCGCGTGCGTCAGTGAACGAATCTATCTACGGAGGTGTTGCACAAAATAAATCTAAATCCGACATTTTGTACGAAATCTTGGGATAGAATGAATAATAATGTTTCACCCTGGGAGACTCGATTTCTGGACTGAGAAAAATTCTGGGACAAATTATGAACTTGACTGACCTTCAATGGAGCCACTCAGGACTCACAGCATTCATAAGTGGGCGTGTTCAAATCAATCCTCGTGACCCAAATATTTTTTCCAAAAAAGGGAAATTGCGGTATTCTAAAGCTTTTTGAGGGGGGAGGGCAATTTATGATGCGCAGGATTTTTGTTCCTCAATTTTTACTATGAACCCCCCTCCCCCTCAAAAATCTAATAGTCCGTCCTTTTATACTACCATTGAAACAATAGTATGTACTCTACAAACTTTGTTGCTGGGAGCAGGAGGTGGGAGGGAGATGGGGGGAGGGTAGAGGGCATAATTTCCGACTACAGCCTACTGAAGATGAACGTGAGCATTATCTGATACGTATCATGTAGCATGATACCTGTTTTTTCGTGACCAAATGGAGACTTCAAGTGCTTCCTGTCATGGCTGCCATAGTGATGGTGCAAGCCTCCATTGTGTGATTCTCAATATTAAAGACCCATTACCACTTACCGTGATGCACCGCGGTAGTCAATGAGTTTCGGTCCACGAAAATCCAAAGATTTATAGGAAGCTTACAGAATCCGTTTCCATCGTGACAATAAAATACGAAAAGCATTTCTTTGTGGCTTCATGGATGATTTAAGTATTTATTCAGAACGCCTTAGTTTCTATTTTCATCTTCTGTGAAATGTTTATTCGATTGTTGGAGATATCAAAATAAACAAAACACGGTGCATCACGATAAGTGGCAATGGGTATTTAATCTGCGAACTCGGACATTTGTGAAATTGCTTTTTCGCTGACTACAATGAAGTCTAATAAGTCAGTACCTTTTATATTTTTGACTGGCTGCAGTCCAATGGGCAACTTGCACTCTTCACGCCCCCAGTGCACACCTTATACACACCCCCAATCATCCCTCGAATCCCGAATCCCGCGGGTTGTATTGAGCCTGCAATACGTACCAGCGAGGACTCATTAGAATCGAAGATGGCGGTCACTGTAGAGGTTCAATATTCAGACGAAGAAAAAATGTCTGATCAAGAAAGTAAAGACGATGAGAATCACAATAATGGTAAGGGAATTAACAGAGAATTTCTTTATTTAGCACTCAGTTAATTAAAAGACTTAAGTTTATGTGAAAAATATCACGAAATTCGTCTTTGAAGTTGATCCACGTGGGTGAAAAAAAAATGTAAACTTCGTCCCTATAATTAATCTTGAATGATTTTCATATAAAACGATTTTACGAAGTGTAATACTGTTACTAAACTCTTTATTGAAAATTTGAAAATCCATTGTTCCTGTTTAAGCTAGAATTGGTAGATTCAAACACTTTTATTTTGGCCACAGTTTTTGTTCAAGATCTTGGAAATATTTTGAAACTTCTTGAATTTTTCCTTGTTAGATATTTCCAAGGCTGGTAATGAAGGATGGGCTGATGCTATGGCGAGAATTCTCGGGAAGGAACTACCTGAAACCAAGGTACTGTACCTTATATTTCTAAACATTATGGATCTATTTATCTACAGTATTTACACTTCTCATTGAATGTTATGTGGTCCAAAGCTAAAGTCTAGATTACATGAGCATTGTAATTGTAATTGAGGCAACATACTGTACGTGAGTGGGCTCAATAGCATACAGTACTTCTCTATATTGCGCTTATCTTTTTCATGTCTATGTGATGAATGCAGTACTGAGTATGCGCTTGTGCAGTTAATGAACATTCTGCATGAGACAGTGAAAGCCAACTACAGAACCATATCAAACCTTACACCCCCTCTTCATACAATTAGGATTTGCAGAGCTAGAACACATCCAATACTCAGGCCTAGAAATGAATACTATCACAGTATAATTAATGAATATTTGTTTTTATTCCAGCCAGCAGTTTTAACAAAATACAAAAAAGGAAACAAGAGAAAAGCTGAGAAGATAGAGGAGATAAAACAGAAAAAGGTATAACCAATTCCTATCTTTTCAAATATGCGTTCATGAATATATAGATCTGTATATGAAATGTGGGGATTGTTGCTTATTTTGTTTTTATGTTTCTTTAGAAAAGAGCTGATCTAAAACATGCAATGTTTGAAAAGGACCATGTGATACCTGATAGATCAAACCTGAAATATGACAGAGAATTAGTTAATATTGCAACAAGAGGAGGTTGGTATTTCTTTCGAACCACAGAGGAACTTTCAAATTTTATCAACACCCTAAAAAATACAATCTCTAGGCTGATTTAAGTCAGGGCATGGCTAACTCACAGATTGAACTCTGAAACAACCTCTGGGCTGATCTAAGTCAGGGCATGGCTAACTCACAGATTGAACCCTGAAACAACCTCTGGCCTGATCTAAGTCAGGTCATGGCTAACTCACAGATCCAACCATGATACAACTTCGGGGCTGATCCCATTGGAGTTTGGTTTTACACTGCTACCAGTCAAAAATATAAAAGGTACCAACTGATTAGTCTTGATGGCAGCGAAAAAGCAATTTCACAACAAGCCATTGAAATATTAGAGTTCACATAATATTGAGAATTTTTAAGTCCATGCATTTTCTAAAGGTAAACTCTATGTAATGAAGGACTAATGCCAGGTTCAAACTTCGAACTTTTCATGAACTGAACAAATTGAAAACAATGAATAATAAGGTGGTCTTCTTTGAAGTGTTATTAAGTTCGGCTCATGAAAAGTTTGACATGTGAACTAGGCACCTCCAAAACTTTGGAATATATTATCCTTCACAAATCTCTGCACCATCTTGAAAAGAAGCCAGGCCATTGCATCGAAGTGAAATGAATGGTGAGCTTACAATGATAGAGATGTGAATAATGTCCAAGGATCTCTATGGCTACCTTTCATGATGGCACAGGGAACTGTGAAGCCCAACTATTGTTTCAAATTTCTAACATGGTGTTTGTTTAATTTGAAATTAATTAATGATACTTTTTAGTTGTGAAGCTTTTTAATGCTGTAAGTAAACACCAGAAAGAAACAGAAGCAAAACTTAAAAAAGCAACAACAGAAGTTAAAAAATCTAAAGGTAGGATAATAAAGTACTGACGTCAAAGCATTGAAGCGAAAATTTAAGGACAAAACAAAAACATAACTCAAAGATTGAGATGTTTGTTTGTTCTTTTTTAGTGATGGATTCCATGAACAAAACAGCTTTCCTTGAGTTATTAAAAAGTAATTCAGATGAACAACAAGATGACAAGAAAATGAAAACAGATATTAATAAGGTAAGGATTGAAAGAATGAATGGATGGATAGATAAATGGGTGGGTGGGTGGATGATTGATAGATGGATGGATGGGTGGATGGATGGATGGATGGATGGATGGATGGATGGATTGGTGGATAAATTTATGGATGGATGGGTTGGTGGATTGGTTGATGGATGGATAGATGAATGGATGGATGGATGGGTGGATGAATGGATTGGTGGATTGGTTGATGGATAGATAGAAGATAGATGGACAGACAGAATGGGATGGGATTGGATGGATGGATAGAGGGATGATAGATGGATGGACAGACAGAATTGAATGAACAGATGGATGGATGGGTGGATAAATGGATGGATGGATGTATACAATGCATGGATGGATCAATGAGTGAATGGATGAATGAATGATTGAATGAATGAACAGTTATATGAGTAAATGAATGAATGAAATCATGAGAATAAATAAAGTAATAAACGAATATGTCCATAGCAACAGGGAAAGAAAAGACAAACAGATGAAGACAAAAGTAGCTCATGGAACATTTTACGGGATGATTTCATGATGGGTGCAAAAATGAAAGACTGGGACAAAAAAGATGACAAAGAAAAGAAGAAAAAGACTAAAATGGATGATATAGAAGACCATGAACTTGGAGATGTTATGAATGATGATGCCGATGATGATGATGATGATGATAGTCATGATGAAGCATCATCTGAAAGTGATTGACATTTGTGAGTTACACTTTTCTTATATATGTAATTACGGTATACACTTAGTTGCAAGAAGGTTGTCATAGGAAGAAAGAACATTAGTAATTTAGTGAGAAGGGAATATATTAAAAGACATAAGAAAATCACTAGAGCTGAACTTTTTCTTTTGTTTTCTAATATATATATTAAAGTTCTTTCTCCCTATGACAACCTTGACAACCTATGGCAGCGAATAACCTGGACGTCTTGGAATATGTTGATAATAATCATAAAAATGGGTATCATTTTGAATACAAATAATTATAAAATGTTGAACAGTACGTATGTGGTTGATTATTTTCTGTCACGATGACAATTGTCTAATCAATGAACCTTGCAATGCGGCCAGTTGTTTTCGACCAGCTCGATTCGACCATTGCTCATTGATAAAGCGGACCTTTAGAATGCGATCGACCAAAACGGAAACTTGTTGACTTGACGACCGAACCTGACGTCCTCGTGACCACATATGATGGTCGATACTCCATTTTACATTTCCATTTAGTGGCCACGAATAATGGTTCCAAGCAGAGGCTGGAGCTGCTGCGCAGAGCAAAACTGTATTTTATCATGCGCGGTAACTCCAACCTCGACTTGGAACCATTATTTGTTGGTCACTTGAGTATCTCAATAAGTATTATCTTGGTGATCTCAAGATGTGTGTGTTCCGTTGTTGTTGTGCGACAGTCATCCTAGTCTCCTTCGCAGCCGGCTGGCGGGAGTGGACCGCAGGACAATGGGAGCTAGAGTAATAACGGCTGCGAAGGAGACTATAGTCATCCCTGGAATCCACAAAAATTATCCTTGACTACAATCTGCATGTTTCAATTTAATCAAAGTGTTTCCATGACATTGTTAGAAAACGCAAGCCGCTTAATTTTCAAGGGCACGTGCTGCGCGGAATGTCACGAAAACGCCTTGATTGACGTCCACCAAAATGTTATTGAGAAATCTCCTTCCGCTATTCAGTTCATCTTTGCCGCGCGCGTGCATCGATAGAGCAGTGTTGTATGACTATGAAAAACGTACGGCACAGACCGCGACTTGCCACGACCATGTCAATGCCGTGCCGTGTATGAAAACATACGACATTCGGTGCCGTGTCCGAACCTAGCCACAACCGTGTCAGTCCCGTGTCGTGTATGAAAACATTCGACATTCGGTGCCGTGTCCGCGCCTTGCCGTGACCGTGTCAGTTCCGTGCCGTGTATAAAAACATTCGACATTCGGTGCCGTGTCCGCGCCTTGCCGTGACCGTGTCAGTCCCGTGCCGTGTATGAAAACATTCGACATTCGGTGCCGTGTCCGCGCCTTGTCGTGACCGTGTCAGTCCCATGCCGTGTATGAAAACATACGACATTCGGTGCCATGTCCGCGCCTTGCCTTGACCTTGTCAGTCCCGTGCCGTGTATGAAAACATTCGACATTCGGTGCCGTGTCCGCGCCTTGTCGTGACCGTGTCAGTTCCGTGCCGTTTATGAAAACATACGACATTCGGTGCC